>MCJB01050574.1:7369-57933 GCA_002018475.1 Nicotiana obtusifolia
GTTTCTATTTACGAATTCATTATAACACAAATGCATCAACTAAAAAGCAGTAATTCAACAAGCGAAATAAACACAAAGTTAATACTTTACACAACTATCGCCGATAAACTATCCACAACGGTCTACCCAAGATCTGGTGTCACAGTTTCATAGACTATTTAAGAGTACAACAAACAGGATCCTGAAGAATATAACAAAATGCTGCTTCTGGATTACATAGAAGAAACAGATACAAGAAATGGACAGGGGACTCCAAGATTCGCGGACGTCTGCAGAACTACCTTGGGTCGCCTGAAAACCAGAGGCTGGAAGCTTCCTACTGTTCGTAGCCTGCGGCACTGAGATCTGCACAAAAGAGTGCAGAGTGTAGTATCAGCACAACCGACCCCATGCGCTGGTAAGTGCCTGGCCTAACCCCGGCGAGGTAGTGACGAGGCTAGGACCAGACTCCAGATAAACCTGTGCAATTTTTAAGCATATATGTATCTACAGCAGAAGATAAAATACATTAAAAATTTAAATGGGAAAAAGGAAAATATACATCGGAATAGCAGACAAATAAAATGAACAAATCATCAATGAATAAGAAAGAAAACTGCAATTCATCCTTTAACACAATGAAATGTAATACAATCCACCCTTTTTCCTCCAGTAACCTCTTATTGCAGGCCTGCAACCCGTTCCCACTTACAGTAACCTCTTGTGGCAGGCGTGCCACCCGCTCCCACTTACAATATATACTGTGGTAGGCGTACCACCCGCTCCCACTTTCATAATATCTTGTGGCAGGCGTGCTACCCGCTCCCACTTTCATTATCACAACAATCACAAGAAATCTTGGCAAGGGAACAAATCAACATAACAACTTCCTAGCAAGGGAACAAATAATAGCAAACAATCATCCTGTCCAGGGGGAATTCAGCTATAACCAATCAAACTTGACTCCTATTTAGCCCAATCAATGTTAGTACTCAATTACAGTCGAAGTTCTACAATTAACCTCCCAACCCAATTATCATTTTATTAACTCTAGACACCACTCTACTAATGTGACACTAGACCCTTTAAACCTCTACGAACTCCTTAGACGCTACCCACAATTTTGACACAGGGCCCTTTAGACTCCCACGAACTCCTCACTCAACTAGTCTAGTTAACCATCGACTTTATACCGAACAAAGAAGGCTAGAACCATAACCAAAAGGAACAACTAAAATGAAGCAACCTTGTGGTAGGCGTACCACCCGCCCTCAATTCACAATATCTCGTGGCAGCCGTGCCACCCGCTCCCACATGCAACACATCATACCAAATCAAGGATAGTATTCAACAATTCGAAACAATAGTCACACCACAATTATCCATACACGACCCACGGTCATGCGTGACACCAACGTATAGACACTCGTCACCATGCCTATATGTTGTTCTCAACAAGGAGCAATTTAGCAAACAAGACATGATTTCTAATCTCTCAAGCTAAGGTTAGAACAAACACTTACCTTGCTTTGCAATAACTTCCTAGACTTCCAGCAATTCTTCGAGTCCAACCTCTTAGGAACGCTCACGAACTTTAGACGAACTCAATTGGAGCTAACAAGCTACAACTTGGTAGGGTGTCTTACCTCAACTGAAATTCTTGGCACAATTTGCAGCAATTTGAGCTGGGTCTTTGGTGTTAGAGAATGGGGTTTCTTGTATAGATGTTGGGGTTTGAAGGGAGTGATTCTACGGTTGTTTTTCAGCTTAAACTGGGGCTATTTTCCGGTGAGTTGCAGCTGGTTCTTGGTGGGTTTAAATGGGTAAAGCTGAGCTGGTAAATGGGAGGTTGATGACTATGATTTGGATATGTTTCTCACGGATTTTGGGGTTGTTTTCAAGGTGATTTGGAGGTTGATTTGCTGGGGTTTGAGGGTGTTTTGGTGAGTTTTTCTGAGGTAATTGACGAAATAAAAGGGGTTTTTGCATGTTACGGTTCCTAGTTCCTATTTATAGTGGGTCAAAATTCGGGACAAAATAAAATTTCAGGTGTCCAGAATGCGATCGCATTCTGGTCGCAAACTCAACATGCGGTCCGTATTTGGACCGCATTTCTGACATGGCATTTGGCCCAAGACTCTACCTCATTCTGCGATTTCACTGTGAGATTTGCGATCCGCATTTTAGAAATGTGGTCCGCATTTTTGACATAAAACTTGTCCAATTCTCTGTTCCAATCTGCAATACAGGCAGCGTAATTTGCGGTCCGCATTCTTGAAATGCGGTCCGCATTCTTGAAATGCGGTCCGCATTTCAGACAGCATTTCTGACATGAACCTTTGCCTAGAAATCTGTCCAAGTATGCGACGCCCATGTAAGATATGCGGTCCGCATGTTAGAAATGCGACCGCATATCCTGCATTACTTGCCTTTTTGAACTCTTTTCTTAATTATTAGATTCTTATACCTCATACCCCGCAAGAATGTTAAAATTGCATAATTACAAAGAGGGATTTGTACTTAAAACAAGCCAAGTCTAAACAATTTGTATCTTATGTGTTTCTACAACACACCGGGCGTTACAACTAAGGTGCATCACATATAGCATGTATATTGGCATGTAGATATAGAGATGTCGTATTCCTCATATCATTCAGAATCGATCTATTTTACTTGCACTGAGTTTAACTGTTGAACTTGAAAGCATGCCTACATTTCTGTACTGTTATTTTTATATACTGGACTATACTTGTTGAGCTCGTCACTACTTTGAGCTCAAAAGTTATTCTTGTTACTTATTGAATACATGGGGTCGGTTGTACTCATACTACACTTCTGCACCTTGCATGTAGATTTTTGATGTTGATATAGCTGCATACGATGAGGACTGAATTTGAAGATGTACCTGCATTCCATTCATTGCTGCCTCTTGTTCATGGTAGCTTTAGAATTTTTAATCTATTAATGTATATTTCAAACAGATGACGTATTTTTATTTCACACCAGCTTTGTAAATTCTAATCTTAGAAGCTCATGATTTGTACTACCAGCCCTTGGGGTAAAGTTGATTAAATATTAATTTAATCAGATTGTTGTTATTTGGCTTACCGAGCAGGTGAAGTTAGGTGCCATCACGGCTAGTTGGATTTTGGGTCGTGATAGGTGTTTACAAATATTTCTGCAACCGTGGATGAATTAGGTGCATTATATTTGCCCATGAATGTTGAATATGTTATAAAAAATGGTGTTGCTTCTAAGGATGTTTGTGAAGTTAGTGTCAATAAATTTGGTTTCATAATGCCGCTTCCGAAAAAGAGCAACAACCAGCAGCAAACAAATATAAATAGTAATGCCCCAAATAATCAAAGCCTTTCAGAAGAAAAATATAGGATAGGTGACTTTGAAAAGGTATGTTTTCAAATTACATTTGTTGAAGCGCAATGAATATTACCAATAAATAATTTTTTTTAACTCTGTTCAGTTGAGAAAAGAATATGAGTCTTTCAAAGAGTATGTGATGGAGTCATTTGAGAAAGTGTTTAATGGTAATATACCAGCACACAATTTCGATCAAAGATCCGATGAGAATGCTGAGAATGCTTTTGAAAAGGTAAGAATTCTTTCCATTTAGTATTATTGAATCTTCATTCTTTTATATAAAAATACCTTTTTATTACTTTGTTCTAAGTGTGTTCAACTTAGCAAGGAATTTTTTTCATTCAAGAAGTATGTGATGGACTCTTTTGCTACATTATTTGATGAAAACAACAATATTCATAACAGATTCTTTGAGAAGAATGATGCAAAGGTATTCTAATCTTAAAAAGAATAATTTATTTAAATATTTTAAATTTTCAACCATTCATATTCTTATGCATATAATTAATGAAATCATTATATTTACTAATTGTGTAGTAGAGTGATGGAAGGGTTAATGAGGATGGCAATGGAGATATCGGTTCTCCTAATAACAATCACGACCAAGGTAATAAAGATGTTGTTCATGTGCATGAGACTATCCAAATGAATATGATAAGCCAAGTCAACCAGGGAGATTCCAATGTTCTTCATGTTATATTAGTAGGCATGTTATATTTTCTTAATTATTTTTCATGTTTATACAATCAACATGTAAAGTTATTTTAATACTCCATCCGTTTCAATTTAGATGAGGTAGTTTGACTCGGCACGGAGTTTAAAAAAAAGAAAAAGACTTTTAAAAATTATGGTTTAAAGCTTAACGGGTAAAAGCTTTATGGGGCCATAACATTTGTGTGGTTGTAAAAGCTTTTCATTAAGGGTAAAATGGATAAAATGAAGAGTTTAAAGTTGAATTATTTCCAAATTTATAAATGTGTCATTTATTTTGAAACAGACTAAAAAGGAAAGTACCTCATCTAATTTGAAACGGAGGGGGTATCTTTTATGATATGCTTAACTAGACCGGCGATAGTATCGCTGAATGTCAGAAAGATTTTCCTACGTTTGATGGTGGTGATTATCCGATTCCAAGGGAGCCTCAGACTGTTATACTTGAACAAACTGCTGTGCAAAAAGCTGTTGAGGTGCCAAATAACCCAATGCCAAAATCATCCCCAAGAATAAGACGTATTGGAAAATATGAGAAGTCTCCGTATATGCTACTTGATTCAGGAGATTGCAGTTCCGCAGTACTAGTGCCTAAGTAATATTTTAATCTTAAGCATCCTTTAAACGTTGACATTGGGATTGAACCTGATCTTGCTTTGCGTTGGGCTTTTGGTCAATCTGACGATGCGGGGACGAATAAGAAACCCAAGTAAGCTGTTTTTTAATATTTAGCTTAAATTTAATTATTTTAATAATTTATTTCTTTATTGATGTATATTTTTTTTATTTTTTTTTAGAGTCGATGGGATCTACAAAAAGGGAAAATATCGAATTCAGCCTTATGTCTTTGGAGATCATCATATTGTCAAGAAAGAATGGTTCCCACTTTGAATTACAATGGTCGAGCTCTGGACGACACAGTGTGATTTTTGTACTACTTGTACATTAGATTATATCATTGTATATATGTATATATATGAAGTTAATCACAATGTATGTTCTGTTATACATGTTTATTTTAAACTAACATAGATAACGCCGTGTATATCATAAAATGACTTGTATATATAACTAACATGTAGAATTATATGTATATCTGCAATTAATAGTATTGTTATCGTTTATGACCACATATACATCATGAAATTAATTGTGTAACTAACATATATAATATTGTGTATATCATAAACTAGCTTGTATATCAGTACGATCTAGTGATCCCTCACTCAATTGCATTACTACTGTGGATTATTTGAGTGGTTACACTTTGGAGAACTAATGTATGGTTTATGCTTCTGGTGAATATCAAGCTTACCAAGTTGATTTTTCTATTCTTGCTTTTAAGGAGCTGAGATCTCACATGAACTAAATTGATAGCATCTCTCCTTAAATTAGGTAATGCACAGTATGATAGGCTGAATTTGTTGTATAATTGAAGATTATCTGTGTGCCTTCTTATGCCACGTAATCACTCCAGAGTCATTCTTTTGTGCAGTTGTATGTTCTGTTGTATAATGAGAAATTCTAATATTTTTATCTCTTTGTGTATAATACTTATTGTATTAATGTCTCCGGAAGGAAGTTTTAGAATCTTGATTTTCTGCTAGTTATGCATGCCCTTATTTGGTGTTTTATTGTGTGATGCATTACAAATTAAAGTTTCTGCAATTTGATACCTATTCTTTCTAGTATTATTTTTTAGATAACTCTATGTATATATGTAACTAATAGTAGTACTGTCATTTATTACCACATATACATCATGAAACTAATTGTATAATGCTATGTATATTAAAACACTCAACTGTATGAATATTATGTATATCTACATGTATAAAAAAAAAATTTAACTACATATATATCTTGTATGTTGATGTATTCTCATGTACTGACATGTATATTTCTGAAATGTATATCTAACAGTAAAACACATAACTATATGTTTATATTCATTTATTTCGTGTATATCAAGACATTAATTGTATATCATAGAATGTTTAACTTGTAACACATCTGTCTTTGCTTACATACTTAGTTTTTTTACTTAAATCTTTAATAGTTATATTTATAATGAAATCTGTTTTTCTTTGGCAGCATATTAATGTCATCTTCTACTATCTAAGAAAAAAAAATAAAGTATGATGTTAACATTACAAAGTCCTTCACCACAACAAATTTTTTCATTTTGTGTTAAGGTAAATCATTGTATGATCAATTTCTTGCGAGCAATAGGGACTATGGTATCATCCCTAAAGATCATGAAATAGCTGAGTATATGCAAGGCTCATACATGCCTTGCAATGTTCCTTGGCACACCGTCGATCATGTACTAATTCCTATAGGCTTGAAGGATGAATCGCATTGGATTTTGGGTGTGTTGACTTTTAAGGATAGGTGCATACACGTGTATGATTCCATCAGAGGAGCGGGACATGATACTAAAATTCGCGAGGCTGTTGAACCATATGCAGTGTTGATTGCTCGTTTCATGGGTAGTACATGCTTTTACAGGAAGAGACATGATATTGATTTGACCAAAGTACTCTACAAAGACAGACCACTTGCTGATCCGTTAGCTATTCACATGGTTGATGATTTGCCACAACAAGAACACGCGCATGTTAAGTTTCAATCTATCTTATTTATTAATATAATAATATATTATTTAAATGGTATTGAATCCTCTAACTTCTCTTCAATTTTTTGTAGTGATTGGGGTGTATATGTGGCACTTTTTACTTAGTATTTTATCCATCAAAGACCAATTCCAGTTGACTTCGATGCAGAGCAATATCACAAATGACTTGGTACATTGTTGTGGGATTATGCTAGAACCAAACAAGAGAATGAAGATAAAAGTGAGCCAGAGTTTTCTAAAAGAAGTTTCAGAAAAAATGCTCCTGTAATATTGAAGAATAATTAGTCTTATTCTTTATTTTAGTTATCTATTATTTTGGGTTCTATAAGCACACTTGTGTCTTGTTTGTAGCTTACTATGGTATAATATTTTCAATATATTATTTTTGTTTTGCAGGATAAAAGTATCTTTTTTTTTTCTTTTTTGTCAAATTAAGATATTACTAGTGTGTAGCACAAGTATTACTAGCGTGTAGCACAGGTATTACTAGTGTGTAGCACACTAGTACTATCTTAATTTGACCAACAAAAAAAAAAAAGAAAGATACTTTTATCCTGCAAAAGATAAATAATATATTGAAAATATTATACCACAGTAAGCTACAAACAAGACACAACTGTGCTTATAGAACCCAAAATAATAGATAACTAAAATAAAGAATAAGACTAATTGTTCTTCAATATTACAGGAGCATTTTTTCTGAAACTTCTTTTAGAAAACTCTGGCTCACTTTCATCTTCATTCTCTTGTTTGGTTCTAGCATAATCCCACAACAATGTACCAAGTACTTTGATGGATAAAATACTAAGCAAAAGATGCCACATATACACCACAATCACTACAAAAAATTGAAGAGAAGTTAGAGGATTCAATACCATTTAATAATATATTATTATTTTAATAAATAAGATAGATTGAAACTTAACATGCGCGTGTTCTTGTTGTGGCAAATCATCAACCATGTGAATAGCTAACGGATCAGCAAGTGGTCTGTCTTTGTAGAGTACTTTGGTCAAATCAATATCATGTCTCTTCCTGTAAAAGCATGTACTACCCATGAAACGAGCAATCAACACTGCATATGGTTCAACAGCCTCGCGAATTTTAGCATCATGTCCCGCTCCTCTGATGGAATCATACACGTGTATGCACCTATCCTTAAAAGTCAACACACTTAAAATCCAATGCCATTCATCCTTCAAGCCTATAGGAATTAGTACATGTTCGACAGTGTGCCAAGGAACATTGCAAGGCATGTATGAGCCTTGCATATACTCAGCTATTTCATGATCTTTAGAGATGACACCATAGTCCCTATTTCTCGCAAGAAATTGATCATACAATGATTTTACCTTAACACAGAATGAAAAATTTGTTGTGGTGAAGGACTTTGTAATGTTAACATCATACTTTATTTTTTTCCTTAGATAGTAGAAGATAACATCAATATGCTGCCAAAGAAAAACAGATTTCATTATAAATATAACTATTAAAGATTTAAGTAAAAATCTAAGTATGGAAGCAAAGACAGATGTGTTTCAAGTTAAACATTCTATGATATACAATTAATGTCTTGATATACACGAAATAAATGAATATAATGATATAGTTATGTGTTTTACTGTTAAATATACATTTCAGAAATATACATGTCAGTACATGAGAAATACATCAACATACAAGATATATATGTACTTTTTTTTGTTGATATACATGTAGATATACATAATATTCATACAGTTGAGTGTTTTAATATACATAGCATTATATAATTAGTTTCATGATGTATATGTGGTAATAAATGACAGTACTACTATTAGTTACATATATACATAGAATTATCTAAAAAATAATACTAGAAAGAATAGGTATCAAATTGCAGAAACTTTAATTTGTAATGCATCATACAATAAAACACCAAATAAGGGCATGCATAACTAGCAGAAAATCAAGATTCTAAAACTTCCTTCCGGAGACATTAATACAATAAGTATTATACACAAAGAGATAAAAATATTAGAATTTCTCATTATACAACAGAACATACAACTGCACAAAAGAATGACTCTGGAGTGGAAGACACTTTTTGTTCGTCGGGTAATATATCGACTTCATAGAGGTAGTCATATTTTTTGGAAAGGGTTTTATACAGAGTAGGGGACATATTCATTTTAGCTAAGGAAGACGAAGATGGAAACGACTCTGACATATTTAGTAAACTGTTCCTCCCTCCGAAAGGATGGGCTGGCTCTGATACCACAATAATCTTCAATTATACAACAAATTCAGCCTATCATACTGTGCATTACCTAATTTAAGGAGAGATGCTATCAATTTAGTTCATGTGAGATCTCAGCTCCTTAAAAGCAAGAATAGAAAAATCAACTTGGTAAGCTTGATATTCACCAGAAGCATAAACCATACATTAGTTCTCCAAAGTGTAACCACTCAAATAATCCACAGTAGTAATGCAATTGAGTGAGGGATCACTAGATCGTACTGATATACAAGCTAGTTTATGATATACACAATATTATATATGTTAGTTACACAATTAATTTCATGATGTATATGTGGTCATAAACGATAACAATACTATTAATTGCAGATATACATATAATTCTACATGTTAGTTATATATACAAGTCATTTTATGATATACACGGCGTTATATATGTTAGTTTAAAATAAACATGTATAACAGAACATACATTGTGATTAACTTCATATATATACATATATACAATGATATAATCTAATGTACAAGTAGTACAAAAATCATACTGTGTTGTCCAAACCTTGACCACTGTCATTCAAAATGTGGAACCATTCTTTCTTAACAATATGATGATCTCCAAAGACATAAGGCTGAATCTGATCTTTTCCCTTTTTGTAAATCGCATCTACTCTAAAAAAATAAAAATAAAATAAAATACATATAAAAAAATTATTAAAATGAAATAGAGCGTCTGGAAACGGAAGGCAATTAGAAAGAGAGTCTGGCGACAAAAGGCGATTAGAGAGAGAAACCCACGAGCTCCTCTAATGGCGATGCCGGCTGGTGCGTCACCGGCTGGCGAACCTCTGCTCATCCCCTCTCAACCCCCCACCATAACCCCCAGCAACTCACAACCTCTAAATTACTCTCACATCCTAAAACCTGCTACAATGAACTCCACAACACATGCAAACCCTAGTTCGAGCTTAATCGCACCAATTCTGTTCAAGAAAGCAACTTTTTTGCATGGACAACCCATCGTCAAATTCACAGAAGCAGAAGTGAGCATGAACTTAATTGAGGGGCTACAGTATGCTGTCCTAGGCAAATTTTCATATGGCTAGCCAGACATCCAAGAACTGAGAAGAATCATTCCAGTCCAGTGAGGAATCAAAGGTGAATGCAACATAGGCTTCTTTCGTGATAAGCATGTTCTAATTAGATTAACCTTGTGGGAAGATTTTATCAAGATTACATCGAAAAGGCTTACTATCTCAAAGCTAAAGATGGCTATGAGTACCAAATGCGTCAATTAATATATGATGATAAATTTAAGCTTGGAGAAGAAACCCCAATGCCAATGGCATGGATATCTTTCCCACAGCTACTGCCCACTTATTTTGTAAAAGAATGTTTGTTCTATCTTGCATCGGCAGTGGGTAAACAACTGCACCTTGACATGGCAACTACTAACAAAACAAGGCCTAGCTGTGCTAGAGTAAAGGTTTTGGTTGACCTGTTAGCTGAATTACCCAAGAAAGTCAGAATGGATATTGAAAATGAGGCAACAAGAGAAATCAGAACAGAGTGGGTCAAAATTCAGTATGACTACATTCCCAAGTATTGCAAGTAATGCAGACTACAAGGACATGATGTAGATGATTGCTGGAAATTGCACCCAGAACTGCTACATACAGAATCAGCTGAACAGCAAGAAGATAGAAGCAAAGGAGAGGAAAGTAAGAAGCAAAAGGGAAAGGAGAATACACTCCTGATGATCCTATCAAACAGCAAATTTGTTGGCAATGCAGGCTCCCAATGGAAGGAGGTCAAGGATAACAGAGTGCAGAAACAAGCAAAGTTCAAAGATAAACAAGTTGAAGTTGGACAGGAATTGATACCATCTAACATGATCACTCAACAACTCCAAACTTCCAATAAATTAGCTATGTTGGAATTGGAAAACAGCAATGCCACTACAGACAGTCAAAGGGAACTGATTGCAGAAGTCTTTGGTCAATAGAACCCTCCTGCATACACAAGCACAGCAGCACCCTTGCAACTAGTTGAAGAACGTACCTGCTCTGCAGCAGCTGCCACCACTCCAAACACATCAACAGACAAAACCTTAAAAGGAAGTGACAATAAGAAAATAGCAAGAATAGAGGAGCTGATGCATCCCACATAACAATTGCCTAGCCCCAACATTGCTGAAAGGAACAACAAGGAAAGAGATGCAGAGAAAGAAAATCAATCACAATCAGAAAAAAAAAAAAAAAAAAAAAAAAAAAAAAAAAAAAAAAAAAAAAAAAAAAAAAAAAAAGGCTCCACTCACCAGTGGGTGCAGAAAAACTTCTATACAAATGAGGTCACAACCAACAACTCTCATCAGGATCCACAAGATACCCTGGTAGAAAGGACAATGACCAAGACAACAAAGAAAAAAGCAACAGAAGCAAAATCAGGAAAGATGCTTGAAAGACCACAAGGAAGTCTAGGAAGACTTTGGGCTGATCAAATTGAAGAGGATTCAGAGGAAGGTGAAATTCAACAAGAAATGCAAAGTGAGGGAGAAACAATTGATGAGGAAATAGAGGAGGATGATCAAAGTGAACATGATCCTACCAATGACACAGCCACAGCAACAAAAAACAACAGCAGAGATAAAAACAATCAACTACTATTGACATTAGCCAAGGACATACATCAGCTAAGGACATACATCAGCCAAGGACAAACCAGCACTGCAGCTCATGTAGCAGAAGCCAATGAGACAGCAAAGGCATACTTACAAGAGAAAGCAGACACAGCTCAGAAAAAGAAGCAAGCTCAAGAAAAAGACGTAACTTCACCAAGCTCGAAGGAGGAAAAACAAATAGCAGTAGTCAAAGTAAAGAATCTCAGCATCACAGCAGCTGCAAGAGATGAAGCAAATCATCATGAGCATTCAGGCAAAGACCTAGATGAGGAAACAACTGATCAGATTTTCCTAAAGATTGCCAAACAAGGAGACCTCTCCCCAACACAGATAACAAAGATCAAATCAGCAACTAAAAGCAGGAAGAAGCAAAGCAAAAAACACAGCAATCCCTCTACAACAAGGGTACAAACAAGAAGAGTTCTAACACACCCCAACAATCAATAATGAATGCAATCATATGGAATATAAGGTCTATGAATACAATGCAAGCTTTTGAAAGGCTCATCACACTCCACAAAAAAAACATCACTTTGATTTCATTGGCATACAAGAACCAATGCAACAAGCAAGAAAAATAGAGAGATACAGAAGGAAGATTGGCCTACCTCAAGCTATGGTCAATGTTTCTAATAAAATTTGGGCATTTATAGAAGACACAGATGAAGTCACAGTACTATATGACATGGTACAACAGCTAACTCTGAGGCTACTTCACACAGAAACTCAAGTGGAATTCATCCTCACACTAGTATATGCTAAGTGTACTCAAACTGAGAGAATAAAACTGTGGGATTCACCATATGACATTGCACAGGACATGATGGTTCCATGGCTGGTAGGGGGTGATTTCAATGTCATATGGGATGAAGAAGAGAAATTTGGAGGCCTCCCAGTGCCAATCAATGAAGTAGATGACTTCGGACACTGCATCAATACTTGCAACTTAACTGACGTTGGGTTCAAAGACAGCCTTTTCACATGGTGGAATGGAAGAGCAGAGGAAGACTACATCTTCAAAAGATTAGATGGATGCCTTGCCAACATAGAATTCCAGCAAGCTTTCACAAGGCTAGAAGTCACTCACCTATCCAAGATAGGCTCAAATCACAGCCCCCTTCTTTTAAAGTGTGATATGGAAGCAATACCAATCAAGAAGCCATTCAAATTTCTCAATCTCTGGACCAAACATGATTCATTCAAATCAGCAGTGAGAGAAAACTGGCAAGCAGACTTCTATGGTGACCCCTTCATCCTCTTTATTCACAAGCTCAAAAAGCTCAAAAAAGCTCTATCACTGTGGAGTAGAACAACTTTTGGAGACATATTCCAAAATATTGCAAGCATGGAAGAGGTGTTTCTGGTTCATGAAAAGAAATTTGAGGAAAGACCAACACAACAAAACAGAAAAAGACTACAAAAGGTCCAAGCCCTGCTCTAATCAGGCACCTAGCAATAGAAGAAGAGTTCTGGAGACAAAAGTAGACATGGCATGGTTCAAGGATGGAGACAGAAACACCAAATTCTTCCATGCCCAAGTAAATGGTAGAAGAAAATGGCTCCAACTAAGGAGAATCCAAAATAACACAGGTAGCTGGATTGAGGAACATGAGCGAATTGCAACTGAAGCAGTCAATTTTTATACAGAATAATTCACAGAGACTGCGACACCAACCAACTCCAGCATACTTGTTAACATCCCTCAATTGATAAGCATGGAGCAAAACTCAGAATTGATCAGGCATCTCACAAAAGAAGAAACCAAGCAAGCTGTCTTCAGTCTAAATGGCAACAGTGCAGGGGGACCAGATGGCTTCACAGGTGCCTTCTATCAAACATGCTGGGACATAATAGGAGAAGACATACACAATATGGCCATGGCTTTCTTCTCAGGGAAACAACTACCAAAATGTGTTATACACACAAACCTGGTACTGCTACCTAAAAAGAAAGAAGTGACAACATTCTCAGACATGAGGCCCATCAGTTTAAGCAATTTTGTTAACAAAATCTTTTCAAGAATCATTCACGAAAGATTGGTGGAGCTGCTGCCCAACCTAATTTCTCAAGAGTAAGCTGGCTTTGTTAAAGGCAGGACCATTGCTGAAAATGTCCTCCTAACTCAAGAAATCATCAAAGACATCAGACTCAGAACAAAAGCTGGACCAAATGTGGTAATCAAGCTTGACATGACAAAAGCTTTTGAAGGACTATCCTGGCTATTTTTGACAAACACCTTGAGAAAAATGGGCTTCTGTGAGACCTTTAATAGCATGGTCTTTGGTATCATTGGCAACAACTGGTACTCAGTTCTCATAAATGGTCAACCAAATGGTTTCTTCAAATCATCACGAGGAGTCAAGCAAGGAGATCCACTATCACCTGCACTATTTATTCTTGCTGCTGAAGCCCTCTCAAGAGGTCTAAATGCCCTGCACCTAAACCTATACTTCTGTGACTATGGACTGCCCAAGTGGAGCCCAAAGATAAACCACCTAGCATATGCAGATGACACTATCATCTTCACTTCATCTGATGCCACCTCCATGCAACTAATCATGAAAACTTTAACTGCATATGAGACAGCATCAGGGCAGAAGATCGACAAAAGCAAATCTGCAGTATATCTGCATCATTCAGCCAACCTTGAGGTGGTTACAAAAGTGGAGAGCATCACAGGTATAAAAAAGCAGGAATTCCCCTTCACATACCTAGGATGCCCCATTTTCTACTCTATAAGAAAGATGTCACACTATCAAGAACTCATCAACAAGGTCTTAAACAAGTTGCAGTCCTGGAAAGGAAAACTACTCTCAGTGGGTGGCAGGGCAGTTCTGATCTCACATGTCCTCCAAAGCATGCCTATATACCTTCTCCCTGTTGTCAACCCCCCCAAAAATGTTATCAATAAACTACACAAGCTCTTTGCACAATTCTTCTGGAGTAACACTGTAGGAGGTAAGAGCAGGCACTGGGCTTCCTGGAACACACTATGTATGCCATGTGATGAGGGCGGAGCAGGCTTCAAATCCCTGCATGCTGTGTCAAAAGCCTTGTTCTACAAGCTGTGGTGGAACTTCAGAACCAAGCCAAGTCTCTGGAGTGCTTTCATGAGTCAAAAATACTGCAAGAAGTTAAATGCAATCATAGTTCCATGGAAAAGGGGATCACACATATGGAGGAAAATGCTAGAATACAGAGACATCATTGAGCACCAAATCATTTGATAACTGGACAGGATTGAGAGCATTGTACTTCACTGTGCCAAATGACTTCCCAATTGATGAAGCCATACATAATGTGTATGATGTACTGCAGGATGATGGACATTGGAATCTGGAAAAAAATTCAAAAATCCTGCCCCAAGAACTAGCATTGCACATAGCAGAAAATGTCAAGCCACCAAATAAGGAAAACAATATAAATGTGCCATATTGGATGCTAGAACCTCAAGGTCATTTCAGTGTCAAAACTGCTTGGGAGTATCTCTAAAAGAGGGATGAACCCAAACGAGCATTCAAAATAATTTGGGTACAAGGGCTGCCATTTAAGATTGCATTCTTCATGTGGAAGGTATGGAAGGCTAAACTGCCTTTAGATGACTTCATGAAGAGACTGGGATATCAGATGCCATCAAAATGTTGGTGCTGCACAGAATCAATGGAAGAAACCATGGTGCACCTCTTCTACACATCCAACACTGCAACCAAAGTGTGGTAATACTTCCTCTCAAGAGCAGGAATAAAATGGGAGGGCTCATCCTTTCACCAAGAAACAATAAAATGCTGGACAGCACAAGCAGTTTCCAAGCTTAAACCACTTTTACAAGCTGTCCCAGCATGCATTGTATGGGAACTCTGGAAAAGAAGAAAAAGCTGCAAGTATGGAGAACAAGTTACTACCAGCAAACTCATCTATCAGATCTCCACAATACTACAGGCATTGGTCCAAACTAGAAAGCCAGGAATCAAGGTTCCTCATAAATGGCAGGACCTTCTACACATGATGGAAAACTACATTCCGAGAGTAAAATACAATAAAATAATCTGGGAATTCCCAATGGCAGGATGGATTAAGGTCAACACTGATGGAGCATCCAAAGGAATCCAGGAAGAAGCTCAATAGGATTCTGTCTGAGAGATGAAGTAGGAGAGATCATATATGCACTTGGCAAAGAAACACTAGAAGGAACAAACACAACAGCAGAAGAAACAGCCATAGTAGAGGCATTGAGATTCTGCAGATCACACAACTATCCCCACATCTGGTTGCAAACAGATTCGATGCTGCTGAACAACACAATCAATGAAATATGAAAACCACCTTGGTGCATAACTGAGCAGGTAGAGGAGGTGCTGCAAATAAAAGAAGCCCTCACACTCAAGGTGACACACATATACAGGGGGAGGAAACAAGTTAACTGACCACCTAGCAAACTATGCACTTGAAATTGGAAGAATTGAATGTCATAATTTCTGGCAGTTAAATGCACAAGGTCGAAAGATACTAAATGAAGATAAACTCCAATGCCCATACATAAGAGTAAAGGTAGCAAAGTAGCAAAGGAAAAATTAGGACAGTGGCTACTGCAAAGAAATAACAACCTAGGATCAAACAATTTTCTAATAACATGCTTTTCATTTCTGCAGGCACATGGGAGGAACAAAGCAATGACATCAACAAAAAGCACAAGAGGGATCAGGGGAGACTGGGACAGAGATTTTACACTAATAGGTTGCTCTATCTTGCAGGAAACACTGGCCAGTTTTTCTTGGTCCAGAAGAACACCAACACACAAGGGGTATATCACACAAGCATCCAGGAAGCACCCCAAACTTTCAACTCTGCCCCCACATGGTCATAGCAGAAACACAGCAGCAGAAAAGACTCCCTCAAAGACAACACTCCCGGGGCCAGGACACATAAGGCAACATCAACAACACAGGCCAATATCCATCATGATGCGCTACAGGAACCAGTCTACCACTTCAGAAGCCATGAGCAACATTCCTATTACTGCTTTGGCATTTTGTCTAAGCAACAAGCACCCTTTACAACATCTACACCACTTCAAGCTAACAAGCCACCTCAAATTGAAAGAACAAAGAGGAACATATCAACAATATCACTTCCAGCAACAGAAAAATCTCAGATTCAAATACCTCACCTCTCACATGCAGCAAACAGGACAAACTCAGAAAACACAACAACTCCAGCAGCAGCAAGACACCAATGAACTCAACAACTGCCACATCACAGAAAAAAACTTGAAAAGGTCCAGGTTATTGCTGCAATTGCAAGGTGTGGTATCAGCACCAAGGGTGCTCAATCTCTTACAATTACAGTAATCACCATGGACCCTCTCTGTCATAACACACCACTGGACCTCAAAAAACTTCTCAATATACAGGAACAGCAATGAGAACAACCAACAGCACTCACATGTCACAGAGATACATCCAAGATACAATCTACAAAAGCAACATCCTGAATCCTACTTAAAAGACCACACAATCATAAAGCAGCAAAACAACAGAAACATAAGCAAAAGTTACTCCACTGTCTCATTCACTACAAATTGATTGACAAGGTCTAGATCATTACTGCAGTTGAAAGGTGTGGTATTAGCACCTCTGGTGCTCAATCTCTTGCCACTACAGCAATCATCTTGGACACTCCTAGTCACACTGCAACACTGGACACCATCTGGGACACCCCTAGCCACACTACAGCAGAGGACACTAGACTTTAATCAGCAACACAATAGCAACATGCCAAGCCAGCATACATAACAGGATATAAAAGCAACTACAAAATACTACCAGAAGCACCAGTCACATAGAAACAAAAAAAAAAACACAAGCAGCAATCTCAAGGCAGAAACAAGAAAAAATAGCAACCCACAAAGGAACACCATCCAATTGTAGCAGCTCCAGCAAACAAACAACAGAAGTACTCGACTTGATCACCCACCAGCAAAAATAACCTTTCGCTCCAATTGGAATAGCCATCTTCAACATTCCTTTTCCTTACAAAAAAAAAAGAAGCAAAATTGAAGACAGCTCGCACTCTTTTGCTACTTCTTTGAGAATTCTAGAAACCACTTTTGCACACCAGATGTACATACAAGGGATCACATCCCGGATTCAAATATTAGAAGCAGAAACATATGTAATTTTTTGTATAGTTGACCCAGCTCGATCACAATACGTTTTTGTTAATGCGATTGTCTATCAATACAAAATAGACAATCGCCACATCACCATAGGTCTAACAATCCATCATATTTTAGACATATTTAGTTATCTCTTTTGGATAACTAAGTGTACATTTACTCTATTATTGGAGGTAAGGTTTATGTCCCCCTTCTTTTTTGTAATTTGTTTCTATTAATAAAAACTTACATTTAACCAAAAAAATTATTAAAATAACAAAATTTAAGCTAAATATTAAAAAAAAAAAAAACAGCTTACTTGGGTTTCTTATACGTCCCCCCATCGACAAATTGACCGAAAATCCCAACGCAAAGGAAGATCAGGTTCAACCCCAATGTCATCGTTAAAAGGATGCTTAAGGTTAAAAATTGCTTAGGCAGTAGTGCTGCAAAACTGCAATCTCTTGAATCAAGTGGCATATATGGATACTTCTATATTTTTCAATACGTCTTATTCTTGGGGACGGTTTTGGCATTGGGTCATTTGGCACCTCAACAGCTTTTTGCACAGCAGTTTGTTCAAGTATAATAATCTGAGACTCCCTTGGAATCGGATAATCACCACCATCAAACGTAGGAAAATTTTTCTGATATTCAACCACATTATCCATCTGGTCTAGTTAAACATATCGTAAAAGATATTAAATAAATTTACGTGTTGATTGTATAAACATGTAAAATAATTAAGAAAATATAACATGCCTCCAACTATACCATGAAGAACACTGGTATTTCCCTGGTTGACTTGGCTTATCATATTCATTTGGGTGGTCTCATGCACATGAACAACATCATTATTACCTTGGTCGTGATCGTTATTTGGAGAATTGATGTGTAGCAACCCCCTTTGGGAGAGTGCTACTTACGAAATAAATCTTATTTACTACTTACAACATTAAGAAGATATTAAACCAAAAAGACATTCAAAATAATTTAGTAGCGGAAATAGGCCCATGCGATAAAGGTTTAAAGTGCAATATTTTTATATACCATGTAAAAAAATCAACATAAGGTGATATAACCCTTCTTGAATAATCAACACAGTAAGCAACTTCCTAATAAAATTATACTTTTCGTTCAACATCACTGCCTGTGCATATTGTACATAAATTTCAAACTAACGAGTAAAAGATAAAACTAGTCTTCTCCTTTGTACATTTTTTTACAAAACAAAGTGTAAATTCAGCATATTACAAGACTTGAGTTATTAACATACCCTAAAACAGCAAAAACAAGTTACCAAATTCAAGTGCTCCCAAAATCTAGGTGCATATGCAAATGTGATCTCCATAAGTGCTCCCAAAAAAAGACTACTTTGGTTGTCTTCAAATCTCATCCTGTACATTACCTACGATAGAAAACAACTATGCTAAGCAGAAAGCTTAGTGGCGTATAAACTTTGGGCTTGGGGCCATTAAATTCTCCAATTCTCCTTTTCAATCATAGCTAGCTCAAATTAAACATAATATAAAACAAGTAAACAAATATATCAAAGTTATCGAATATCGAACCTTGAAGTTTTTCCAAATATCAATAACAATGTTCAAGATTCAAGAGTCGAGAAAGCGTATACTATCAATCCAAGAGAGTTTGCCAAATATCTAATTTTTGCCCAATATGTACGTCATGTCATCACACCAAGCATAATCTGATATCAAGGTGGACCAAAGCCCCAAATCAAGTAGGGTCAAAACGCAATAGTCAAGAGAATCAAGAACCATATTAAAAATGGCTTCCTAGTTCGTACTTAACACGGACAAGTTCCATAATTTAAGACGAACTACAAATCCAAGGTCAAGATGGCAAAAGATCCGAATCAAGAGGCATGCCAAGATGAGTCACAAAGTCACTTTCACAAGAAGGAAAAAGTCTCAACAACAATGCAAAATGATCAAGCAAATCCATACGAGTGGGAAATTTAGCGAATATCTTATAATACTTGATATAACACGAATACAACGATATAAATTGAAGACAAGAAAAACAAAATATCAGGTTATTTCAAATATTCTAGCAAATAAAAAGAGTACAAAGTTTATACACAAACCTTGATGTTTTACCACAAAACAGTTCAACCACAACTTGAGAATGTTCGAATCGTCTACACTATAGACAAACCAAATTCATCCACTTCCTCAAACACTTCCCCTTAGATTTTACAAGGGTATATATAACTTAAATATATAATCAAATATCTATATAAATTCAGTGATTTAACATGTCAAACTAAACATGATATTGGTGCTAATTACCCAAAAAGGTTTAAACAGAAATTCTGGACAGTATCACTATCTTGTGTTGTGACTCAGTTTTGAAGATGAAATTGGACAAACTAGACTGTGTGGTCTGCATTACAGTTGTAGATATATTTCTTACCATTTCAAAAAATCTTGAATCACCCCCATATCAGTTTTGTACAAAACATTATGCTAAAATTACTAACAGTAATACAGGGAAGGCTTGTAAAATAGAAAATCTGGACAACACCTGTCCTGTACTTCATCACCCATTTTCAGATATATAAAAGACAAACCAGGTTTTGGTACCTGAATAAGAGTTATAGATCTATGAAATATCTTTCCAGAAAATCTTGGATCAATTAAAACAGATCCCTATACAAGAAGATACGATAAAAAAACTAATAGTTGTCTAGTGTAAAAACGGGTTTAGTAACTTACCACAAAAGAGAGGAGCAACTTGAGTTTCACCAAGAACGAGTTTTGCTGGTTGGTTTAATGAAAATTTCTGATGGTTATCATGAAGTATTTCAGGTGATAAGAAGGGGAGACGGTAGGGGTTTTCTTTGGCATGAAAGAATAAACTATGAGAGGAGGTCCTTAAGAATAGATGATGATGAACAAAAGGTGGCTGCCCAACTTTTCTTCTTTGGATAAATACAAAAACGGTGGCAGCCGAAAACCTTAAATATCTAATATATTTAATAGCAATTCATCAAAATAATATTAAGTGTTACACATAGAAACATCATGGAACTTCTTTGTCAATATTAACATAACCTAAAGTAAGAAATTTTTTATATATTGTCAAATTCACGTTTAGGAAGTATGACATAAAATCTATCTTCATTATAACGATGCTCAATGGAGAATGCAATTATTAGTTAAAACTTTAGGGTGTTACACGATGTCTCCATTACCATGCTCATCAACCCTTCCATCACTCTGTTACGATTTTAGTGAACATAATGATTTCATTAATGATATACATAGCAATATGAATGGTTGAAATTTAAAATATTTAGATAAATTATTCTTTTTAATATTAGAATACCTTTGCATCACTCTTCTCAGAGAATATGTTATTAATATTGTTGTTTTCATCAGATAATGTAGCAAACGAGCCCATCACATACTTCTTGAATGAAAAAAATTTTCCGCTAAGATGAACACAATTAGAACAAAATAATAAAAAGGTATTTTTATATTAAAAAAATGAATGAAGATTCAAAAATATTAACTAAAAGAATTCTTACCTTTTCAAAAATATTCTCAGCATTTTCATCGGATCTTTAATCGAAATCGTGTACGTGTATATTACCATTAAACACTTTCTCAAATGACTCCATCACATACTTTTTGAAAGACTCATATTCCCTTCTCAGCTGAACAGAGTTCAAAATTAAAACTATTTATTGGTACAATATTCACAGTGCTTCAACAAATATAATTTGAAAACAAACATACCTTTTCAAAGTCACTTATCCTATATTTTTCCTCCGAAAGGCTTTGATTATTTGGGGCATTACTATTTATATTTGTTTGCCGCTAGTTGTTGCTCCTTTTCGGAGGCGACGTTATGAAACCAAATTCATTGACACTAACTTCACAAACATCCTTAGCAACAACACCTTTTTGTATAACATATTCAATATTCATGGGCAAATATAATGCACCTAACTCATCCACGGTTGCAGAAATAATTGTAAACACCAACAACAATAAACAAAAAAGTCAATTATTAATGATGGTAAGTACAAAAATTATGCACAAATATTTTATATCAAGCACCATACAGTGAATATTATTATGCATAGAAATGTGTATCATTGTGTTTTAGTGTAAATCTAAAAATATGTGACGACCCAGCTAGTCGTCTCGTGAGTTACCGCTCCGTTCTCCCCATTTCTGCTTTATTATGCTTCGCTATCCGTATTTTATGTAATCACGTTGAATGGTTTGCGTTCGGAGTAGATTTGGTAAGAAATGAGACACTTAGTCTCTTTCAAGAAGGTTTAAGTTGTAAAAAGTCAATCGGATGTTGACTTATGAGTTAGAGGGCTCGGATGTGAATTCCGAATATTCGATTAGTTTTGGGAGATGATTTATTACTTAGGAGTGTGATCGGAATTGGTTTTGGAAGTCCCGTGTAGAATTAGGCTTGAATTGGTGGAGTTAGTATTTTGGCGATTTCCGGTTGTTAGGCGAGATTTTGATCCGAGAGTCGGAATGAAATTTCGAGAGTTGCTATAGCTTCGTATGGTGATTTCGGACTTAGGCGTATGTCCGGATTTAAAATTGGAAGTCCGTAGGACAATTCAACGCATTTTGGCGAATGTTGGGAAATAGAAGATTTTTGGAAAGTTTGACCGAGGGGTTGAATTTTTGATATCGGGGTCGTAATCTAGTTTTGAAAAAGTTCATAGGTCCGTTATGTCATTTATGACTTGTGTGCAAAATTTGAGATCAATCGGACTCGATTTGATAGGTTTCGGCATCGAATGTAGAAGTTGGAATTTATTAGTTTCATTAGGCTTGAATTGGGGTATGATTCGTATTTTTAGCACTGTTGGATGTGATTTAAGGCCTCGACTAAGTCCGTAATATGTTTTAGGACTTGTTGGTATATCCGGACGGGGTCCCGAATGGCTCGGGTGAGTTTTGGGTGGTTAAACGGACTATTTCATCTTTAGAAAAGATGAAAAAAATTGCAGAAAAAAACTGGTGCGTGTAGTCCAATTTGGAAGCTCATATCTTGCAATCTATAAGGAATCAGAAAAATTGCAAAACATGAAAGTTGTAGCCCTTTGAATCTAATTTCCAGAATAATAAACCATCCATCATTTGGACATATATACAGAAAGTTACGATAGATTAAAGTTGACTGGTACTGCGGTTGTTTTCCAGGCAGTGTGCATGGCAGAAATTTCTGCTGCACAGGACCGGCTTTAGAAGCTTATATATCG
Organism: Nicotiana obtusifolia; assembly: GCA_002018475.1. Classification (NCBI taxonomy): domain Eukaryota; kingdom Viridiplantae; phylum Streptophyta; class Magnoliopsida; order Solanales; family Solanaceae; genus Nicotiana; species Nicotiana obtusifolia. Next base: position 30,409 of record MCJB01050574.1, read on the forward strand.
TAATCGGTAAGGAATTTGAAGATGATCAAAAAATAAAAGTTGTAGTCCTTCGAATCTAGTTTCCAGAAATATAAACCATTTATCATTAGGACATCGTATAAGAAAGTTATGCTTATTTCCGTATCAGCAAAATAATTGTTATTTTTCTGGTGCTGAGGCAAATCGCAGGTGTCAAATGCGATTTATAAGTCTCAAATGTCAATTTCGACTAGCTTGTACAGATTCTTAAAATGGGAGTTTCGGCCATTTTAACATATTTGGAGCTTTGGAGCTCGGATTGAAGCAATTTTTAGAAGGATTTCCACAAATTTGAAGGAGGTAAGTGTTCTTTATCATAAATCCTTCATAGATCATGATTCCATACTCATTTACATCATAAATCCATGAATCTATGGAAGAAAAATCAGATTTTTTTTCCAAATCTTCCAAGAACGAAAATTTAAGATTTGAAAGCCAATCCGATGTCGGAATTTGATAATTTTTGTATAGGTGAACTCTTGGGGAGATAAGGAACCCATTGATGTGAAAATTTTTGAACTTCGAGAAGTGGGCCCGGGGCTCGGGTTTTGCTAATTTCGGGATTTTTTGGTATTTTTCATTGTTTTCGCTTGGGCTTTGTTCCCTCAACATATTGTGACGTATTTGTTCTGAATTTGGCTAGATTCGACGCACGTGAAGGCCAATTTGAAGGGCAAAGGCGTCGTGGGCTAAGGATTTAGCCGGTTTGAGGTGAGTAATGATCTTAAATGATGTTCTGAGGGTCTGAAACCCCGGATGGCACATCATAGTGCTATATGGAGGTGAGGCACGCGCTCGATAATGAGCGTGGGGTCGTTTACTACCGGGGATTGTGACTTGGTCCGTCCCGATTGATGATTTTACTATGTATTTGATTGAAACTTACGTGTTATCATCACGATTTGGGCTGATTGCCATATTCGGGCTTCTTGCCGGTTATGTGAACCCTTCAGGGGTATTATTTGGGCTTCATGCCGGTTATGTGAATCCTTCAGGGGTAATTTATCACTGTCTTCTAACTGATTTGATTCATTTCTTAAATTCAGTTTTGAAATTCAAATGATATTTTTAAATGATTTTAATGGAATCGGGTGGCACGCCGCCACGAGATGTGATGTGAATGGATCGGGTGACACGCCATCACGAGATATTGCGCTACTGCACCCCCTACAGTAAGCGTCGGGTACCCATGGGAACGGGTGACACGCCGTCACGAGATATGACTTGGCCAGTCATGATATTTTCTTTTACTTCATGTTATTGACTTGATTATTTACATGTTTCACTGTTTCATTATGGATTGTTGTATGCCTTATGTGTTTCCTTACTCTCAGTTGTTATTTATAATTATTACTCACTGAGTTGGAAGTACTCACATTACTCCCTGCACCATGTGTGCAGATTCAGGCGTTATCGGTTCCGCTCCGAGACATTGATTACTACTGTCAAAGCGGCGATTCAGAGACTACGAGGTAGCTGTTGGCGTCCGCAGCCCCGTATCTCTTTTATCTTGTTATTTCCAGTATCTTCGAACAATTGTGCCAAGATATTGTATTAGTAATCTTATTATTAGGATTTTCATTAGTTGCTCATGACTTTGTGACACCCCGGTTCGGGCTGTAGTCGGGATGGTTCACTGTATTTTGTCGCAATTTGTTGTTATTAAACCGTACTTATATTATTTTTGTATTGTTTAACTGTTTGAATGAAGTTTAGTTGAATTGGCTGGCCTTGTCTTCATGAGAGGCGCCATCACGATCATGGTTGGGATTTTGGATCGTGACAAAATATCACAATTACTTTAGCATATACAGAATACTTTAAAGTACAAATATAAATTTAACAATGTTACCATGTTCCTTGATTCTCCCAACATGCCGTTGCATAATTTCTAAAAGCTAGGCCTTTATGTCACATTCCAATTTAGGATTCGTGGCACTCGGCTTGCAACACGAGTGCCAATATTGGGGTCTACTTCACAACAACGCTCATAAATCCAAATGTGCAACGCAAATGGTAAACTGCCAAACCTATGAAACCTCTTTAAGAATCTAAACTTATTTCTCGCAAAACCAATTAAAGCTTGAAATACAACATTCCCCCATGGAAACTGCTCGTATTCCCCACTCTTAATCAAATAAAAATCCCGATTACTTACAAAGGATTTCTTACAAATTGTGAAAAATAAGAAGGTGTATATAAAGTACAATAACGAAATCTTCAGAGTATCATTATCTGACTGCCATCTCTTTGCAAAAGAATCAATAAAGTCCTCCTTTGATACTTTATCACGATCGGGAAAGTAGGCATCCTTTATCCATTTTGATCCACTATAAGTTCCCTCATAGTTGACCTCACCGACGCACATTAGACCAGATATAATTGTAAATTCTCTAATCCCAAAACATAGAGTACTATAATTGATCTTGACGTAAAACTCATGATCACTATCTTAAAACAACTCCCTTGACATTAAGAACCGTATGACTTGGTTCTCAACAATAAAAGGAGGGAAATCGAGGAAATAGCCGAAACATGTTTTTCTAAACATTTGAATCTGCTCATCCGTCAATTTCGACTTTAACTCATCACAACCTCAACATTTGTGAGCTCCTAGAATCCAACGCAACATAAAATTCTCATTTCTACATTAAAAGAAATATTAATTATACTAAGCCATATATGTAGAAAGTGAACATCATTAAAGTCTCCACAACTACACATCTTCAGAAAAAATAGTCCAATACCTTTTCATAAATCTCAAAGCTTTTGCATTTTAACAAAATTCAAATATAAAAGATACTAATACTAAATAAAAAAGGATTAAGAAAAATATACAGTCAAGTATAGGAGTTCTATCAATACACAAATGTTCTGTGTTAAACATGAAAAGAAAAGAGAAAAGTTGAATCTTAAAATTCACTCTGAACAAGGTGGGCAATATAAGCTGATCATTTGCCAATTCCTAGACCACGATATGGCGCTAGAACACCCAAAGTCATTATATAAACACGATATGAAGCTAACTATGTGAAAGGCGTAATATTCACTCAAGCACTAATAAGGACAAATCCAATTTTTCTATTCTTACTGAAAATTTAAAGGAATTAACAAGAATTGGTAGTAAAAAGATGGTGCCCAACCTTTTATTTCAACTTCTATATTCACATAACATCTAAGTATACACTAAGCAAGGATGCTAATGCCCAAATACGCTTTGCACGAAACCATAGCTTTAGCTGATAACTTTATTTAAGCAGTAGAAACGATCCCGGCCAAATTGTTCAAGCAGCACCCAACAAAGAAAAGAACTATAGCTAACAATATGTCAAGGATAATCGGATAAAATACATTAAATCAATTGAAATTAAGAAATATCTTCAAAAGAAGTTTATCACATTAAACTTCCTCCGTGCTGACGCGCTTTCTCTTTTTGGGTTTAACAGCAATATTTTGTTGTATACCAGATGCATTTCCAGTTTTGTTTTCTTTTATCTTTTGTATACATCGCATCAACCCGTTTTTTCCTTTGATTGTCCTTTCGAACGGCTATTGCATATGGTGAATTCGACCCCTTTAATACCGTAACTTCGAAATCAGAGTCATAATCAACATGAAAAGATAAAGATTTGATCACTGTTGCTTTAGATTTTGATTTCTTAGCGGTTGAATTTTTACCTATCTTTAAACTTGGCAAGAATGTTGATAGTGTCATCGAAATTCTACAAAAGACTCTTATTTAGAGAAATAGATAAGAAAAAGATTAAGAAGAAACCAAAAGAGAGTATTTATCGGAGAAAAATAGAGAGATTTGGGGGATTTGAAAAATATGGAATTTGGGGAAGATAGAGAAGAATAGCATTAAAAAAGGAGAGAGGGGGATGTGCTGAACGTTCCTTTTGATTTCGAATAAAAATAAATTTGGTTCTGATATACCAATTAAAAGAAAGAAAAACTTAAAGTAGGGCTATAGGGTGCCAATATCTAAAACTAGTGTTTTTTTATGCCAATTCTTTTAATAGGTTGTTACACCGTACCATTTTTTCGGATGTTGACCACTTTGCAATTCCCTCCCCCTTGCTAATACACATTGCTATCTTTTTTTAATAATTTTTATAATTAAAAATTGAACTATTTTGTGCCATGCTATAAATAACATATATATAACGTAAACTAGGTTATGTATATCCATAAACTAACAACACCAGTATTGTGTATATCTCTATGCCCATGTATATCAATACTTAATTGTATAACTATATGTATACATTTAATTTAACTAACATGTATATGTTGATATATATCTGATATGTATATCTAATAGCTATACGACTAGTTATATGTATATATTTTATAGTTGTATGTATAACAAAAAAAAAGATGTATATTCTTAATTAATGTTATATCTTTCCATAACAACAAAATTCAGTGTTTAATATGAAAACATAGTAAAGCAACTTCATACAAAATGATTAAATAGTTCGAAGTCATGTGCTAGCAAAATGTATACATGTCTATGCAATAATATACATGATGATATACATGTCCTACACAACTTAATGTTTGATCTCGACCAGCAAAATTATATGATATATTTTGATATACATGCGAAAATCCAACCTCTAATAAATTAAAAATTGAATATACAAGTGCAAAATTTAATTAACTTTTGTTGCACTTGAACTGAATAATATTTCATCGTTAATAAACTTGATATATACATCAATCCTTTATATTTAAGGCATGCCTTTTCTTTAAACTAATAATTCTTATAATCTATTGGGAACAAGACCACTCAATGGTGATTAGGTATATTTCTACATGTTCTCCTATTGTGGCCCTCACGTCCACATTGTCCGCATGAACTCTTTGGCCTCTTAGCTTATGATTCTGAAACCTTCTTGTATCTCACCTTCTTAGGTCTTCCAGGCATCTTATTCTCGATTAGTGGCAACACAACTTGTTCTAATACCTTTGCAGGTATTGCCCATGTACTTTCATCTAGAAGAGGATAAACTGGAATGTCGTATGCTTTCAACATGTATTCATTGTTGTAGTACATAGAGCAGTAATCTTCAACCTCCAAGGTTTTTTACCTCAATACTGCCCACGCGTGCGGACATGGTATTTGATCTAACTGAAACCTTCTACAACTACATGTCCTTTCCCTAAAGCAAATGATGAACAACTTCCCATTGTCAATAATTGAATGTAAGTTTTCAGTTGATGGCCTCATATGCTGTGATGCATCAAGATTTTCATCCAGTATAGCATTATTTTTTATGGTACGCTTTGTAAATGTCGCTTGTGCAGTGTTTCGATTTGTGTAGTTTTACCTCTTGATCAAAATTCGAATTTCTTCCAGTAATTGTTGTACAGGAAGTTCCCTAGCTTCCTTAGTTGCTGAATTTAATGATTGAAGTCATTGTCATTGTTCTGTTGACTTTTGCATGCGCTCTACACCACCTGTGATACCCAATATCAAATAAGTAATCCTTCACTCTTTCATCTATTTGTTCCATATCTGTCATATGGTGATTAAACTCTTGAAGGGTATATGCTCTTGCCGTAGCAAAAAATATCTCTCTTAGCTCTTCTTGGATCCTCTTATATCTGTCTTTTATGTTATTCCATAGATGCCATATACAAACACAATGAGAAACTTGTGGATACACTATTGAAGCTGCCTTCGCTATGCTCTCATTCCTGTCCGATACAATGCACATGTCATCTCTGTCACCCAACACTTGTTTGAATCTTTCGAAGAACCACCCCCATGAGGCATCATTTCCCAATCAACAATTGCATATGAAAGTGGTAAAATCTTTCTTGTTTACAATATATTAATTATATTTATTCAACAAAGTGTTTATTATAAATATATACTATTTATTAAGTGTCTAGTATATGCACACATCAGTATGCAATATTTTACAATAATATACATGCGCTGGATAGAGAAGGGGAGATGAAATACCTATGGATGTGTAATCGATATGCACAGATATAAAATAAATATATAAGTATAAATGGATATACACATAAGATGAACATATATACATATAAGGATACTGTGATATACAATGGGATATATGAATATACTTGAATATGATAATGAAATACAGTAGATTTTTTCTGAAAACAAACCTCCAGCATCTTGCGAGCAAGCTGTGAGTAACATTCCTCTGTATGTTTCTATAAGGAAGCTTCCATCAACGACAACAATAAGTTTGCATAATTCCCATCCCTTAATTGATGCATATAATGCGACAAAAGCATACATAAAGTGTCCTTCATCCGATTTTCTCAAACTCACAACTGACCCGGGGTTGAAATGCATCAATATATATAAGTAGCTCGGCAACTTTGTGTACGACTCACTTGGGTCTCCTCTCAAAAACCGAAGTGCGTTTTGCTTTGATCTATTTTCTTTCCAGGCTTAAGTCCGTACCATAATTTTTTTCATGTCTTTCATTATGTCCTTTCCAGTGTATAATATTTTAGGATCAACATATTTATCACAAATAATTGTCACGACCCAAATCTCCCTCTGTAAGTCGTCGCGACGACACCTAGTCTCTACGACTAGGTAAGCCTAGCAATTGCGGAATAATTGAAATAAAAGAAAAATTTAACAACTAAATTTCGACAGATAACTATATAACTAAAAAATGTCGCTCGGCATGCACAAGTATACCAACATTCGAGTATACACAATTTTCAAAATCTGGTAATCACGAGTCACAAGCTCTAAGAATTTGTTCTATTGTCTCTATACATCAGTAACTAGGAAAAAAAATAAAGGAGAGACAACATAAAAGGATAGAGGCGGACTCCGAGGTCTGTGGACGCTGGCAAATATACCTTGAAGTCTCCGTAGCAGCAACAAGTACTCTCAGCTAATAGCGGGGCTGGTAGGGGGTACCTGGCTCTGCACACAAAACATGTGCAGAAGAGTAGTATGAGTATACCATAACGGTACCCAGTAAGTGCCAAGCCTAACCTCGGTAGAGTAGTAACGAGGTCAGGTCAGGGCCCTACTGGTATATAATAAATAAGGTAGAAGATATAGCAATATAATAAAAGACTGAGAATTTAACAACGAGAAATACAGAAAGAAAACAACACAACACATAGGGATAAACAACAGGGGCGCTCCCAAGATACTGTCTCATAGTCCCAAAAATAAATATGTACGAGGATCTCCCAAGGTACCGCCTCGTAGTCCCAAAAGTAAATATTCGATAGGCAATCTCCCGAGGTACCGTCTCGTAGTCCCAAAAATAATATGCGACAGGAGATTTCTCTAGGTACCGCCTCGTAGTCCCAAAAGTAAATATGCAACGGGGATCTCCCGAGTTACCGTTTTGTAGTCCCAAAGTAAACACAGCTCGAAATCGATGGAAACAACAATTACAACAAGAAATCCTACAGTTTAAGACTAAATACAAGTCAAGGAAAAACAGAATATCAACTAAGCATGTTGTACAAATTTCAAATAAACAATTAAGACATGTTGACATGCAATAATAGGCTAAACAGGATAACTACACATGCCGGTATAACTCATTTAGGATTTGACAAGTTACTGCTCAGTAAAAATCGGATTTTACCATAATTAGCCCGTGTACGCACTCGTCACCTCGCGTGCACGGCACTCACATATCACAGAATTATCACAACAGAACCAAATCCTGAGGGAATTTCACCCACGCAAGGTTAGGCAAGTCACTTACCTCAAACCAAGTTGAATCAATCAGTAAGAACGCCTTTTGCACGACTTCCTAACTATGAATGGCCCAAATCTAACCAAAAACAATTATGTACCATAAATATAACTATAAGAAACCAATCTAATTAATGAAATCAAGGCTTTGACAATAAATTAGAAATTTGCCCCAAAAAGTCGACCGGGGCCCACATTTCAAAATCGGATAAAAGTCATAAAAATATAAATACCCATTCAACCACGAGTCCACCCATACTAAAATTACTCAAATCCGATATCAAAATCTCAATCAAAATCCCAAAATTCAGGTGAAGAACTTTCCAACTTTTTTTTTCAAATTTCTCAACCCAAATCCTTAATTAAATGGTGAAATTAACGATGGATTAGTGGATATTAATCAAAAACAAGTTAAGAATCATTACCCAATAGTTTCCTCTAAAAAAAACCTTCAAATTATCGCCTCAATCCGAGCTCTCAAAGTCCCAAAATAAAAAAGAGATCAAACCCTCGTAATTTTCCATTTTCTGCCCAGTGATCTCGCACTTGCGGACCCAGAGTCGCACCTGCGGAATTTCCATCGCAGGTGCGGACGTGAATTAAGTCTGTTGGGTCCGCTTCTGCGAGAAAAAAACCGCACCTGTGCAGGAAATGTTGCACCTGCGACCATGCCCGCTCCTGTGATTCCTGCCATTGCAGGAGCGACCTCGCTTCTGCAGAGACCTTCCCGCTTCTGCAAACTCCTCACCCAAGTCATTCTCCGGTTCCGCGGATCCTTATGTCGCACCTGCAACCACTAACTACCTAGACCAAGGCCGCATCTGCCACCTTCCTCTCGCATGTGCGTGTCCACACCTGCGGCCAACCTCACCGCAGGTGTGATGACACCAGAAGCTGGAAAGCTTCAGCAATTTCAACACAACTCCAAATGATCCGTTAACCACCCGAAATCAACCCGAGGCCCTCGGGACTCAACAAAACATACCGTCAAGTCCTAAAATATCATACGAACTTAGTTGAGCCCTCATATTACATCAAACAACAACAAAAACACAAATCGCACCCCAATTCAAGCTTAATAAACTTTAAAACTTCAAACTTCCACAACTGATGCCGAAATCTATCAAATCACGTCCGATTGAACCCAAATTTTTCACACAAGTCATATTTGACATTACAGGCCTACTTCAACTTTCGAAATCAGAATCCGACCCCGATATCAAAAAGTCCACTATCGGTCAAACTTTCCAAAAATCCAACTTTCGCCATTTCAAGCCTAATTCAACTACGGACCTTTAAATCACAATCCGGACACGCTCCTAAGTTCAAAATCACCCAATGGAGCTAATGGAACCGACGAAACTCCATTCTAGAGTCGTCTTCACATAATTTCAGATATGGTCAAAATCCTAAAACTCAAGCTTCCGTTTTAGGGACTAAGTGTCCCATTTCACTCCAAAACGAAAAATAAATCTTCCTGGCAAGTCACATAAGCGTAAAGTGATACAGGGAAAGCAACAAATAGGGGATTGGGGCTAATACTCTCAAAACAGCTGGGTCGTTACAATAATTCTTCCAATTACAAGAACAGTAGCTACACGTTGTGTAAACAATCTGTCCCTCGCGGAACATGTGTGATCCATTCTGAATTTTCTAATCCTAAATATTTTTGACTTGTTTAGAGATGAAGACTTAAAAAACCATGCGCAACAGTCATTGACACATACCAGGCAGTATCTAATAACATCTAAATTTATAGAATAGTAATTAAATTTAGATAAACTATCGTGCATCATTAATATAAAAAACTCACAATTGTCTACAATTGTTAAATTTATATATACATTCATACCTTGATGGACTTGATCGATCAACCTAAAGCTGAAATCTTTTTTCGAATAGCATAGTTTTTCAACACAATCATTAGTGTCTCCTTGTCCTTGTAAAGTCGGCCTTCCGCAACAGTACTAATTAGAGGATCATCTATTATTGGAATTTCATCAAAATCTACAACCTCAGGATCATCTACGTTATCAAACCCAATCAACTGCAGTGTATCGCCGTTATGTATATCATATGTACCGGCAATTTGTAGGCAGACAGATGAATTTTCCTCGTTTCGATTAAAAGCGTGCATATCTCTCTCTTTCACTGTTAAACACAGTGGATATAAATTAAACGCATAATTTTTCTTCTTCAACTCAATATATACTCGCAATCACATATCATTGTGTATCATCATTGGTGGTGAATCATCATCGCATTTGTACTTGATTTCAAGCAAATTAATTACGGTGTCAACCATCAATTGTTTTGAAATTGTAGAAACAAAATCACCAAATTTAATATATGTAGTAATCACCACGCTTTCAACTGAGTAATTTCACAAATCGATTGTTGCAATATCAATGTCCACCTTCTTCTGCTCTTCTATACAGTGAGATTGAAAACCTTCTTCAATCGATTTTCTTCTGAATTCTGAAAATTGATATTCAATTGCCATGATTGTTTAAAAAACTTCGCACTTTTTTAATTTGTGAAGGAAATATAGTTTCTGTATTTTTTTTATTTAGGTCGACTGGGTAGTTACAATTCTAAAAGAATACATCGTACAAGCGTGAATGATGGACGGAATCTTAAAAATTTCCCCTATATTTGAGGGGTTATATAATCATATTTGTTGGGATTATAGACTATTTAATGCCAATTTTTTGGATTATTATTGCCAAACTAAATTTAAGGCCAATAAAATACAAATTATAGTTAAGCATTGTCATACGGTGTCAATTCCTCACATGTTTAAATGGCTTCTCCCATAAGGCACAAAACACATCAAGTACCAAGACGAAGCCCAAAGGCCGCATAGGATTATTTAACGAATACTACAATCTATAACTTTTTCACATCAAAGTTTTGAAGTCGAAGTAAATCAGAAGAAAAGAAGAATAGACGAAACAGCCAAAGGTACACAGTGACATGCAGACTTTTATTCACCCCCCTTGCCAATTTCTCTCAACCACGAAACACGCTCACCTAGAAAAACTAATCCTTTTTTTAAAGAGAAATATTATACATTCAAGATTTTAAGCATCTGCTGTCTCAGCATCATCAGCTGCAGCCAAGATAAGCTCCGGATGAATGCTTGACTCTGCTGTCCCGTCAAGTGCATTAGGCAATCCCAATGCCCTTAGCGCAAGGTGTGCTGCCTTCTGCCCTGATATCATCATAGCTCCAAAAGTTGGTCCCTGAACAATACAAACACCACAAATTAGTTACACTTCAATTTTACTGTTAAGTTGTTATATCTTGGGATCGGCTATATAAGCAAAATGTATCTGTTCTACTTTATCAAGGCAAATTCGGAATACTTTTAGAATAGACGTTCTCTACATCTCACACTTATTAGTGGGTACAAATCTAATGGTGCACCAGTAATTATATAGGAGTTAGTAGTTTGACAAGTTTACTTACCATTCTTGGTGCTCCGTCAATTTCAGCAACTTCCATCCCTGTGACAATCATTCCAGGTACAACCTCTCTAGTAAGTCTAACAATAGCATCCTCAGCGGCGTTCATGTCCAAAGCTTTCATCCCAGGAACATGGTTGATCATGCCAATGCTCTTAAGCCTCTTAACACCAGTGGCACCCATGGGACCGTCGTGGCCACAGGAGCTGACCACAATCTTAGCCTCCATAACGTTGGGGTCCATGCAAGATTGTGTGTCGTGGTTCTGAGAAACCAAAGACCAGTTAGTGACAACACCACCAACTCTTCCGTTCTTCACAATAAGGTCCTCTGTGGCAACAGCATTGAAAAGCTTCACGTTTGGCCTGGCCAAAAGCTTGCTCATGATGGTTGAGGTGAACAAGGCAGCATGTTTGATGACCACGTAGTTGTCTTGCTCGTCATAGTCTATGCCTAGCTCGTTCAAGAAGAGATGTGCTGGCTTACGCACAACCATGGCCGAGAAGAGTTGTCCTCCTAACCAGGCACCTCCACCAGGGCTCACAGATTGCTCAAGTATGGCCACCTACACAAACCAAGTCAATTAGCATAAACAACTTATAACAAGTACAAATTGGAGAACATAGGTACTGTAATCAGTAACTATAACGTAATCAAGAACAGTTTTAGCAGTTACAACATTGAATGACTTCCCTGAGATCATGAATGCGTATACCAGCCAGAGGCAGATCTAGGATAGGTTAGGTGTGTTCAATTAAATTAGTTGATGTCTACTCAAATAATATATATATATATATATATATATATATATATATATATGCAAAACAGGGGGCGGAAGCACAAGCCGAACTATGGGTGGAGCCGAACTCAGTAGCTTTTTGTTCAAACAGTATATTTGATGTTAAAAGTTCATCAAATATATATGTACAAATATTAAAGTTAGAACCCAGTCACTAATACTAAAAGTCGTCCGTCGTGTACTAAGATCCATAACCCATAAGGTTGAAATTCTGGCTCCGCACGGGCCAATTTTGGACTTAGAAACTCTAGATCCTAGATTCAGGATAAGATTATCTCAAAAAGCAGTTTCACTGGTTCACAAGTATATAAACAACTTTCGGTAATAAACATGTGATTTTTTCTCTTGATCGGACTCGCTCAAGTTGCACAAGGTCCAAGGAAAAAGGTGTCGCATGATTTGTGGGTACGAGTAAACTTACAAGTACCTTTAACAAGAAGCCCCGTGGCTTTTTCCCCTCCGCTGCCAAGTCTTATATGAATTTTTTTTTAATCCTTTTCAATTACTAGAAATACAAGCGAAGCCAACAAAACAAATTCCAAAATTTCCATCTTTCCGCTGCTATCAGAATTTAATCGAAAATGTCCATTAGGCACATGTAACAGGTGCCATTTCTTCCGCACATAAAAAGTCTGAGAATTTAAATGAAAAATTATAGGGAAAGCTGATTTGAGGCTAAATGGTTTTGCGGCTCTACAAACTTGTTTATAGTTTTACGATCCTATCTCGTTTTCTACAAATAAGAGATTTATACAAGTGAGAGATCTATTTTTAGATATAAGAGATCTAAAAATGGCACTTTCTTAATTTCAATATTATTGCTGTGATATCCCATTTCCTCGCTGATTTGAACAGTATGTCATCGTTTGGTACTCAGGCGAAATTATCCTGAAATTATAGTCCACCCACCTGGGAGGTGAGATAAAATAATACTCTATCAAATTTATGGAATAAGGTGGGATAAAATGAGATATTCAGAATTAAATTTGAAATAAAATTTATTCTATGTTTGGTTGACGGTATAAAATTTATCCATTTAGTACCACACTTTATCACATCTTATCCTACGTACCAAACTACCCCTCAGTATTTCCTTATCGTAAAAAATTTTAAAATTAGTTAACAAAGTAAACACAAGCCAATCGTCACTTTTGTCTTTTTGTATTACAATCTGCCAGATACATATGTTAAAAGCATCCTGCAGCAGGCCTAGACTTATCTCAACTTAAATTTCGATATATATTGTGGGAAAAAATATATAAAGAGACAGAGAGAAAATAAAAAAGGATACCTGGACGTTAGGGTTCTTGCTGATTTCATAAGCACAAGAGAGGCCAGCAGAGCCAGCGCCAACAATGACGACATCAGTGTCAGCATAGGTGATCATGTCGGTCATGTACCTACGTGTCATCTCGCGAGAAACGATGGATTCCTTGATTGGGTTGAAAGTGAAAGCGTTAAGATCATAAGGAGGAGGAGAGGAATCAGCCGACATGGAAATGGTCATGTTTTGTTGGGTGGATTTAACAGGTTTAAGTCTAGCTTGTGAAAAAAGAGGGACACCAGAGAAGGATGATTTGTGGGTGTCCAAGAAATTGGTCCTGGAAACAACAACAGAGGAGGCCAAGGTTGATGCCATGGTTGCCATAGACAAAGCTTCAGATCTTGAGAGAGAGATGAGTTTTTCTTTTTTTGAGAATTGGAAGAATAAAAGGTTGTTTTGAGTGAAGAAGTGAAGGGGAAGAGACAGTATTTAAAGCAGTGACAAGTAGTGAGTGATGAGAAAATATCTGGGAATAGTTGAGGGCTTGAGGAGTACGGGGACACAGGAATCCGGCTCCACCGTTTCTTCCATTTGCTTTGAATACCTACGGACTCCTAACCAAATTTATCGCATAAAGAAAATTAATGTCGGAATATAATATGGAATTATTTATATTGTGTTTTTGAAATCTCGAATTTAATATCTCAATTTTGATATTGTTAATGATATAATTGTCCTTTTTTCATGGTTCTACTCCAAAAGTCCTTTGGAAAAAATCAATGTTCAAAATGACGATAAAGTTTTATGTAAGTTTATCCGCTGTGAAACTAAATATATTATTGTTATTTAATATTTATATTATAATTCCTGCATTATAATTTCGATATAGTATGTTACTCCTAAAATTATAGATTAAATTATTTTAACAATCATTATAACCTTAATTATCACAAAGATTTCCTGAAATCTCTAATTCCAAACTTTAGTAAGAAAATGATTGACATTCCTCCAAAATAATTTAAAAATCTTATTTAACTTCATTAATAATCTAATCTAAATCTCCTACTTTGGTAAGAAGATGAATTGAATTCTTGATCTACTCCCTTCGTGGCATTTTCATAATTGCTTCAGCTCTTTTTACGTCCTTTAAAAAAATTACAAATACAATGGATAGTTTACTAAATTATTCTTATTAAATATTTTTTTTAAGAATTGAGCAGCATTAAAAGAGAAGTACTATTCCCTTCGATCTACTTTCTATGATTTTCTTGGCTCTTTTCACGCGCATTAAGGAATTTATCATTTAGCATTAATTAACTATGAAATTGACTATATTAATTTTAATATGCTCATTGAAAATATAACAAACTACTCCTAGACTTTTAACTCCAAGGGCAACTTTGAAAAGAATAAGTTAATTCTTTTTTGATATTTTAAAAAATCAAACATTGTGGACTACAAAAAAATGACCAAAAAATCACTTAAAGCGGACTGGAGAGAGTACTTTTTAAATATTAAGGATATAGTTGGAAACTATTAACAAATATAATCTTAAATTCCTAAAGAAACAATTAATTTGGGACAAGCTTTTTGAGTTAAATGATAGTTGAAATGAGATGGAGGGAGTATTTGAAATTCTAAATTTTTGTTTATTATTCAACCATAGATTATAATTTAATTATGTCGACACTAGTTAATTATATAAATTACGATAAAACATGACAAATTAAACACTGTAACAGTGTGCAAAAACATACACATTCTACATTTACGGCAACAAACCAAGTGTATTTTTACGAGTGCGAACAAGGATTTTATGTAGAGGTTGACATGGATGAGTTTCTTTTTACAAAAAGTTGTCTGGCTTTTCCATATATTAGCGAATTCGTTTCGAAGCAATTATTATGTATTACCATATTTGTCCAAAAAAATCCAAAAGAAATGTTTTTATTCAAGAAAAACGCAAGTTATACAAAGTAATTAATTTATCTTGTTGAAGTTATTAGTGAAACTATTCAATGAATAAAAGCAGTTCTGCAAAACCCTAACCCTAACAAACTAATAACACATGTCGAACATGGAAAACTAAAAATATAGACTTTGTTACTCCATCAATCTTCTTAACATGTTGGAAACTTTATAAACAAAATATATATTCCTTTAACTATAGTTACAATAAATGAGAATCTAATAACCTTTAAACATGAATGGAGAAATTACAACAGGGAGGAGCCGGATAACTAAGTCGAAACGTGGAGAGGGATAGGATTTTTCTTGAACTCGAGAGGGATAGGATTTGAAGGGCCTTAATTGATGATACAGTCAGCGTGGCCCACTTCTCCTTCAAGTGGTTTCGCAATATTGGGCTTTTTGGTATTATCAAAGTGGAGGGCCCAGTTTTAGTTGGACTCTTTTAAAGGAAAGAATCTTGATTTTTAACGACTTCTTGTCCTAGGAATAGATATAGGGATTTTTTCGTGAAGAATTTAGACAAATTTATGCAAAATACCCATTGAATTTATAATAATTACTTTTTTCTACCTATTTGAAAACTATTTATATGCTTATCCAATTAAAATTGATTACCTTTACCCACCCACCCATCCCAACTCTTTTAACTCATATGGCTTAGCTTAGTTTGATTTGGCTTGGCTTTCTTTGGCTCCGCTTGAATTGGTTTGACTTGATTTGGCTTTGACTTGGCTTGATTTGGCTTGAATTGACTTGACTTGACTTGGTTTATAAAAGTAGTAACTTTGTTTGACTTCATTTGGCTGGGTATTAAAAAAAATGAGTAGGGGAGAAAAGTGATGCCCAAGGGCGGGTAAATATCGCCCCCCCCCCCCCCCCCCCCCCTCACCCCCCGGACATGGGTATTTGATAGCTATCCACCCAACAACTTGAACAAAAAATAGTCGGTAACATAAGCATAATTGATGTATTATATATGTAATTGTGTATAATCAATATATAATTTATGTTTATGGTTAGAAAAAGAAAAGAATAAAGGTGACCAACTATTTGTGTAAAAATTCCTATTTTCATGTATATACTATATTAAGAAGCTATTTACCAGGTTAATCTGAATTTTAAATTTTCAAAAAGTATCTTGATTTGTTTTTATAATTTATATATAAGAGTGTTCAATCACACTTCCAGCATCATGATTAGCACAAATATTCTTACAAATCCTCCCCAAAATATTATAAGTTCAACTCTATAGAAAATCTGCCATTGATGATCACTATATAGTATCACAAATTGATAAATTTTATATAATTTGCTACAATCAAAAAAATAAAGTCTATTCAACATCAATATACACAATTAGCAAATTACAAAATACTATAAGTCTCACTCACACGGGATCTGGCATTAACGGCTATTGAAATTCATCTCAAAAGCTTTAAACTTGAACACAAATGTATTCAAAAATAACAATCAATTAGATGCGATCATCGAAAGGAAACTTGATTTATAATACAAATAAATTCAAAAGCAGTAGACAAATCCAATCGAGTAGGAACAAAAAATTCTTATACGACAAAGAAGCATATCCGATGTATGTTTATTACCAATTAAAGTTTGGAATTTTAAATTTGGGTTTTATAGAATTATGATTTATTTGGATTAGTGAGTTGCAAATGATTAAAAATATTTTTTAAAGTTTATATCTCAATTTTGATGGAGTTTGATGAAGATTCATATTGAAACTCGAAAAAGAAGAACACACGATTTATAATATACGTACAAATAACATATAAAATACATACAACAACATAATTTGTAAGCAAGTTATATGCAGTTCTATGAAAGTTGTATGATATTGTATGAAGCATATCTAACCGGCAATCAGCACTGATCATCCTCCATTACAATACAGTAGCTCGCTCCAAAAACCTCCATAGGAGACCTTCTTCTTTCTCCATTAAAATCCAACTACGAAACTACCTAAAACTAGGCTTAGACAAACATTAAGATTACTCGTAAACTAGCAACAAACTCCATTAAAATCAGCCCAAAACCACCAATAAGCAAATTAAAAATCAAAGTGGAAGAACACATTACATACAAACCAATTAAAAACTGATACAAATATGATATAATAGTATATATTATACTTGTATCAGTATCTTATATATATTATTTCTTGTATTGATGCATCAGATACAAAATACAATTAATGATATATTTCTGATACAATTTGATACGAAAATTGTGATACAACTCTAATTTTCATGTTCTTCAACTTTCAATAAGAAAATTCCATCTAAAACCAGCTCTAAACTTAAATTCTAATACAATACTATATCATACTTGTTAATATTGTATCAGGTATTGTTTTAAGTATTGATGTATCAAATACAAGTTAGAAATTCTAAAACACATATGAAACAATTCTGAAACTTCTTTTTCTTTTTCGAGTTTCAATATGATATTTCACCTAAAACCAACACTAAACTTAACCGATCTTCTTCAAAATTGAGATATAAACTCTACATGATACTTTCAATGGTTTCAACAACACCCAATCTAACAAACAAATTCATAAAACCCGAAATATCGAATTCAAAACTTCAAAGCTTTTTAATGTTTGCCGAAGGCTGTCAATGAAGTTTACAGCTTTATCATTGTTTCTTTCTTATTATTGTTGAACTAAAAAAAATTGCTAAAAACTTTCAAATCATGCCAGCATCTTCAATTAGTTAATGTGTATTTGTGTGATTGCATTTTCATAAGCTCTTCAACCTGGTAATTCGTCGAAATATTTAAAATGATTCTAATTTTGTGTGAGAGATCTGTTTACCCGTAAAATGGTGCAGTTGAATTTGTACGTGGTTTCTAGACAAGTGAACTAATTTTGATCCTGAAATAATACAATAGTTGAAGAAATGTATAATACTTAGCCTTGAAATGTAGATGAAACAGCAAAGATGACAGTTCCGCGAACAAGATTTTCGGGCACAGCAATGAAGAGATCAAAAAGCAAGAAAATAAGATTGTATTAAGCTTTGTGCAGAATACAATATAAGTTTAGCCAGAAAATTCGTCCCTCCACAATGATAACTGAGCTTACTATTTATAGCTATGTCTAGGGAAGGAGGTCCTAGGATCGTATCCTCTTTTAATGTCAATTATGTGGGTCATTGATGAAGATGTAATAGCGAACATAAATACCAAATTCTCTATAATGGATCGTCGCTCTTAATACTGCAGAATATTTCTTATTAAATGCTACTGAACGCAGAGCATTTAACACACCTTTATGAACGTTATCATTTCCACTAACAAGCGGAATGGCTGCGTTCGGTCTTCGGCCATCCACGTCTTTGGTTTCACATGTCCTCCCTTTAGACAACCACGCGTCATATCATATTTCACCCTATAAAGATAGTCTCCTTGCTTTATGGTGACGTAATTTTGTATTACCGGGAAGTTGGTAGAAATACCTTTTTAGCGAGAATTACTATAACTCCCTCTGAAGATTTCTGATACTTGATTAGACGCATATCTCACTGCATTTAATGCCCCGCACACGCGTCATCCCATGTTTTAGTACGGCTTTTGCCGATTATCAAGGTAATCATGTCAATGAATTTAGCCGCCAAAATTATACTTATATGAAGCATTCTTTTCCTTTGCGTTTCATAATTTCTCAAGCTTCTGATTTGCATATTTGTTTTCCATCATTTCTCTAATTCTCTTCAAACACAAGGCCTCTTCCTTCTTTTTCGATGGCTTCTTCCTCCAAGCGTGCTGGTTCTACAAAGAACAAGAACAAAAGCGAGGGCTCTGTTCCTCCAACGGTGAGTTTTATTATCCCAAGAAGACTTAGTACCACAAAGGACTTTGAAGAGAAATTCCCTACTGCAAATCCTCGTACATGGACTGTTAGTAAATACCCTTCTTCTATCCGTCCTTTCAGTATTCCTGCTGTGAAGGAGGATTGTTGCTGTCGTGAGTTGGATATCATTGATTTTGATATATCGGAGCGAGTGACCCTTCCCAAGGAAGGTTTTACACACCTTTTCATGTATCCCTTTACTTTAGGTGCATTTTCTTTGAGCGGAGAGCTTGATTCCGTAATTTTGGAGTTTTGCCTTCGCTACCAGGTGTGTTTGGCACCGGTAAGTCTTTCAGTGTGGAGGATGATCGCCTTCCTTCGACGTTTGTGCCAGGAGACTGGAGAGGAGCTAACCTTAGCTCATATGATTAATCTTTATTCTCCCAAAATCTTTCGCGGGGGAATGATAAACCTCTGCAAACGTGGCCACCATGCTTTGCTGTCTAGCATGGATGATGCCAACGACCATGGGTGGAAGGAACGGTTCTTTGTAGTCACCACCAACGACATTATCCCGACAACGGCTTCATCCTTTCCGGTCGCTTGGAACCGCACTTATAAGCTCTTTGTTTAGTATTTTTTTTTTTACTAGGAATATTATTTTATGGCGTATCAACTCTTCATCCTTTACATGTTTAAGCAACTCGATGGATCCCACTAGTGGTGGAAGGTTTGGACTGGTGGGTTCAGAAGATCTTGGCATGACGCCCAAAACTCGTCTGTGGAAAGAACTGGCCCTTAAATAAGGGTGGAAGGCCAAAAATCATGGTATTTTTAGTTTACCTTGCTTCCTTTTTTTTTTGTATATGGAGAACTTGGTTAAACCCTTCTAACTTGTTCACGAAATTAGGTCTGCCTGCGGGCTCTGTTGCTGTCCCCGAGGAGGATGGTTTAGTTGATCCTACTAATGTAGCGAGGCTGCTTCAGGAAGCACTTACTCGAACAGGTATCTCCGGGCCTGTTTTGAGTGCAAACACTTCTTTACAGAGTCCCTGGTCGGAGGATAAGCAGCCAAATAAAAGACGTTCCTCCGCAGCCACGGAAAAGAATAAGAGGGCAAAGACTGATGCCCCCAAGTCATCTCCGATGGCAATGACAACTAGTCCTCCTTCCTGGCCGGTCATAGACACCGTGATGATTGATGATGATGAAGAAGCTAGTGACGAGGGAGCTTCTCTACATAGAAGGCGACGATCCTCATCATCTCAAAAGGATGCTCGACACGTTGAGATAGTTACACCAATTGAAGACGATGTCTCGGCACTTTGGGGAGAATCTGATTTGGTAGAAAATGCCAACTCCTATTTTTGGGCCCTAATTGCTGTAACCAGTACTGCGGGGCTGAGTAACAGGTCCTTGCCGACTTTGATTAGCGAACATCCAACAGCCAGCACTGCATTTGATGCAGCTGCTTCTCACTCTTCAACTCCATCAGCTTCATCTCCACCTTCGCCAACACCAGCAACTACTACATCAGATCCATCTTCATCCACTCTTCCATCAACAGTTGCAATATCACCTCCATTGGTCTCATCTAACCATAAAGAAGGTGTTCCTCTTCCACAATCCCCCGTTCATGGGAATTTGGGGAAAAATTATCTTGCCCCTTCTGAAGATCCACAAGGAGGAGGAACGTTACTCTTTCGGTCTCTACCGGATGCAACTTGCTATCCCGGCCGGTGGAGCTTGCTAAGTATTTGAAGCCTTTGGCTTTAGAAAAAGACTGGGAAAAGATTCAAGCAACTCTCGGGAGAGTGTTTGTTGAACAATGTCATGCATAACGGTGCAGCGGTACGTTCTTTTCTTCCTTCATTACTTTTTCTACTTTTGTATGAATGTATTCTAAGTTTTACTTCTTCTTGTTTTATAGAACAACTTTCTTGCTTCTGAGGGCCTTCAAAGGTTGATTTGTGAGAAGAAAGAACTTACTTCTGAATGGAATCAGCTTTTGGTGGAACGAGACCAAACTGTTCTCCGCCTCTCGGAACTAGAACCAAAGCTACTGTGGTCTTTGTTTGAAGTCTTGTTTGCAGCAAAGCGAGCAAGAAGTGATAACCCTTAGCCAAGAAATTGGCCCGCTGAGGGTTAGATTTGATGAAGCTAAGGCCAAATAGGCTGAAGTCCAGGACGCCGTTCTTGCTGCAACCATGCGCGAGGCTGCTATTGCCGAAAAAGTAACTAACTTAGAAGCAGCCTTGAACTCCAAAATCAAATAGCTTGCTGCTGTGGGGGAGAAACACGCCCAGCTAGAAGAGAAGTACAAGAAAACTTTCGAGCATAATAGGCTCTTGAGTTCAACTGTCTGCGACCTTGACGTCAGCCTCAAATCTGCTAGGTCCGCCGGGGAAAGCCTTTCTGCCGAGGTTACCCAACTCAAATAAGAACTTAAGCGCCGAGCGGCTTCCCTCATTGTTGAAAAAACTTATGCCATGTACAGCATGAGGAGAAAAATCTTGGAGGAGGCCAAAGCTGGTATAATCAACTTTGATGCCGAAATTTCTAAGGCCCGAGAGCTTGGGTTAGCTGCTAAAAATGGACTCCCGATGCAGTCTGATGCTCCTGGTTCTTCTTGTTCCGGTTCTGATTTTTCGGGAACTGAAGAGGGATCGAAAGGTGATGATGTTGAAGACCAAACTGGGGAAAACATTGAGCCATCGGTGAACCCATCTACTTCTCCGGGGAATGCGGACACTTCTTTTCCTCCTGCTTCCAAAGGCCCTACAATTTAGCTTTTCTTTTCTTTTCCCCATTTTGAACTTTTAAAGTTTTGGTACATTCTTGTAAATAATGACATATTTTTGCTCAAGTATCGTTTGTGTCTTACTTTCGTTTGAATATCCATGCAAGTCTTTAATCTTTGCATTTGCTCAAGCCCCCCACTTTGTGATCTAACTTCCATTCAAAAACTCGTTTCTCTCTCTAAAATCATGAAAATTTCTATTATTAAGTTTTGAATCTTGATCTTGTATAGGGTGAAATATAATATGACACGTGATCGTCTAAAGGGAGGACATGTGGAACCAAAGATGGGGATGGCTGAAGACCAAACGCACCATTTCGCTTGTCACCAGAAAGCATAACGTTCGTAAAGGTGTGTTAAATGCTCTGCATCCGGTAGCATTTAATAGGGAATATTCTACAACATTAAGAGCGATGGTCCGTTACAGAGAATTTGGTATTTATGTTCATTGTTACATCTTCATCAATGACCCTCATAATTGACATTAAAGGAGGACATGATCCTAGGACCTCCTTCCCTAGACATAGTTATAAATAGTAAGCTCAGTTATCATTATAGAAAGACGAAATTTCTGCTAAACTTATACTGTATTCTGCACAAAGTTTAATACAATCTTATTTTCTAGCTTTTTGATCTCTTCATTGTTGTGCTCGGAAACCTTGTTCCCGGAACTGTCATCTCTGCTGTTTCATCTATATTTCAAGGCTAAGTATTATACATTTCTTCAATTATTGCATTATTCCAGGATCAAATTAGTTCACTTGTCTAGAAACTACGTATAAATTCAACTGTACCATTTTATGGGTAAATAGTTTGGCGTCCACCGTGGGTCCTAGACAACCGTGCAATTACATTGATCCTTGCCTTCTTTACTAACGCGATTTGATTATTTTGTCTTAGAAAAAAATCATAAAAATGGTAGATAACACTGTTAACAACACAAACAACCCTGAAATTTTAGGGGATCAGCCTCATTTCGAGGATTCAATCAGTGACACCCGGAATAAGGAGAATGACGCCACGCCGGTGCATGATAGGTAGTACCCTCGACATGTTCAGGATACAACTCCCAATGATGCTGATAAGCAGCATGTCGTGGATGCGATGAGGGTCCTGCAAGAGCAACAGTCATTCTAGGCCATCTCATGAGGTAGGATCAGGTTATGACGGAATTGAAGCAGGCACTATCGGGGGCTTCAAATAATTCAAACAAACGAGATCCAATTCCTCCTGGTGTTCCCACAAACCAAACGACATAGAGAGTCGACAACAACACTTCCAGGGGCGAAGTTGGCTCCGACGGGGCCGCAGGTAGAAGATCTGGTCTCAACAATGAGAATAACCCAATCAAGAATGAACTTTTATAGTTTATGAGGGAAGTAAACGCCCGCATGGACCAAATCCCGGGTGCGCCACCAGCATTTAAAGGCCCGGACTCGAAGAAGTATACTCAATTGCTGTACAAGCCGAGCACGCACTAGAACTAATCCCGAAGCGGTTCAAAATGCTTGAAATGCCAAAATATGATGAGACTTCAGACCCACAGAAGCATATTACCACCTACAAAACAACGGTAAAAGGAAATGATCTAGCTCCTTACGAAATTGAATTTGTGCTATTAAAGAAATTTAAAGAAACTCTCACGAGGGGAGCTCTAACGTGGTATTCATTATTACCCGAGCATTCCATAGATTCCTTTGAGATGCTCACAGATTCTTTCATCAAGGCTCATGATGGTGCTAGAAAACGACAATCCCGGAAGGCCGACATATTCAGGATCGCACAAGTAGAATCCGAATTACTATGAGAGTTCATTACCCGATTCCAAAAAGAAAGGATGATGCTCCAGGCTGTTCTCCTGGATGAATGGGTAGCTGAAGCATTCACCAAAGGATTGAATCCGAGAAGCTCAAACGCTTCTCGAAAACAGAAGGAGAGCTTGCTTGAGTTTTAAGCAACAACTTGGGCAGAGTTCCATAACCGGTACGAGTCAAAGATAAGGATTGAAGATGACCAGGTCGGTCCACATCATCGGCCAAAGGACGGGAGAAGAGTAGAGAAGAATCAAAGGATGACTACGATGTGAACACACGGATTTCGAGGGGCCGATTTTTGCCCTACGAGCGGACGGAAGGTCGTGAAAGAAACTTTCAGGTAGCAAACAAGTTCAAAGTTGACAGAGGGACCGATCGTGGTCAAAACAATAGATCACTCCAAGATAAAGAGATGTCGGGGTCTCGAGATCCTTCTTACCCCAAGTTATCGGAATATAACTTCATCGTCAATACAGTGGAGTTGGTGTCAACCATGAGAAACATCAAGGAGGCACGATTCTCGAGACATATGAGATCCGATTCCAACTAGAGAGATCCCAACTTATAGTGCGAGTACCATGGGACGAACGATCACCGGACAGGGGACTGCCGGCACCTTCGGGAAGAAGTGGCTACTCTATTGAAGAATGGTCACCTTAGAGAATTCTTGAGTGACCGAGCTAAGAACAATTATGGTCGTAACAGAGAAAACGCGGAACCTTCGAAAGCAGGAGAAGAACCCATGCGCCAAACGATCAATATGATCTTCTGGGGGAATGAGATTAACGAGGTCACCTTTTCGTCAGTGAAGAAGACGAAAGTATCAATAACTCATAGTAAAAGACTCCAAGAAGACGATATCACTTTCACGGAGGAGGTCGCAGATGGATTGTTATTACCATATAACGACGCACTGATAATTTCTTTAAATGTGTTAGATTTTAAGATTAAACGTGTTCTAGTGGATCCAGGAAGTTCGGCTAATATCATACAATGAAGAGTATTTGAGCAAGCTAAACTCACCGGAAGCATTATTCCGGCAATAAAGCTCCTTGCTGAATTCAACCTTGCGAGCGTGACGACTTGGGGAGAGATTTTGCTGCTCATAGACGCTGACGGAGTAATGAAAAAAACTCTCTTTGAAGTAGTAGATGGTGACATGGGATACAACATCATCCTGGGAGGGCCACAATTACACGAGATGAAAGATGTACCCTCAGCATATCATCAATTGCTGAAGTTTCCGACGCTCGAAGGAATCAAGCAGATAAGAGGTGATCAACCTGCAGCAAGGGAGATAAATGCAAGCTCAGTTTCCAGTAGCAAAGCGAAGGAACGTACGGCATAGCAATTACAGGAATCGGCACCTAATCCCGAGCTAGAAGGAGTTAGCCCAAAGAAGAAGAATCAGAACAATATCAGGTGCCAAGATATTTCGAAGTTCCAGAAGAGACGGACGCAACGAAGTCCACAGAGAAGGAATTGGAGCAAGTTGCATTGTTCGAGGAATTCCTAGAAAGAAAATTCCATTTAGGGACAGGGCTGCACCCGGAGCTCGGGTCTGGTTTTATTGAATACCTTAAATTTAATGCTGATTATTTTGCATGGTCGCACGAGGATAAGACAGGTGTCCCGATGGGAATAGCCACGCACAAGCTGAGTTTGGATCCTATCTACCTCCGATAAGGCAGAAGAAACGCCCTAGTGTCAATGCCAGGAATATATTCGTCAAAGAAGAGGCAACCCGCTTACGTAAAATCGGTTTGGTCCAAGAGGTAAGGTATCTGGACTGGCTAGCCAATGTAGTAATAGTTCCTAAGAAGAACAATAAATTTTGCATGTGTGTAGATTATAAAGACCTTAATAAGGCGTGCCTGAAAGACTCATTCCCACTGCCAAATATCAATCAAATGGTCAATGCCCCGCCCGAGCACGAGTTGTTGAGTTTCCTTGATGCTTATTCCGGGTACAATCAAATCAAGATGAACCCTAAAAATCAAGAAAAAAGTTCGTTTACAACGAATTTCGGTACATATTGTTACAATGTAATGCCCTTTGGGTTGAAAAACGTCGGAGCCACTTATCAACGGCTCGTAAATAAGATGTTTGAAAAGAAAATAGGAAAGACTATGGAAGTTTATATAGACGACATGCTCGTTAAGTCTTTGAATGAAGGTGACCATCTTAAGCATTTGCAAGAAACATTCCACATCCTGAGGAAGCATAACATGAACCTTAATCCTGAGAAGTGCGCGTTCGGGGTCAGTTCTGGTAAGTTTTTGGGATTTCTAGTCTCACAAAGAGGAATTGAGATAAACCCCGACAAAATCAAGGCCATAGAGAATATCATGGAACAATTGTCGAACGTAAAGGAATTCCGAAGGCTCACAGGAAGATTAGCAGCTTTGAGCAGGTTCATTTCCTAGTCGTCGGAAAAATGTTACCGCTTCTTCACACTGCTCAAAAAGAAAAATAATTTCGAATGGACACCAGAGAGCCAGCAGGCTCTGAGGGATCTAAAGAAGTACTTATCGAGCCCTCCATTACTCTCAAAACCAAAAGAAGGTGAAATATTGCTAGTCTACCTTGCAGTTTCAGAAGTTGCGGTAATTCCGATTTTAGTCCGGGAGGACGAAGGTATGAAATTTCCCATTTATTACGTTAGCAAAATTTTAACAGGAGCAGAAACTCGCTACCCGCATTTGGAAAAATTGGCCTTAGCTCTCGTAGTCGCCGCTCGAAAGCTGAGGCCCTACTTCCAATGCCACCCAATAGCTGTGGTGACTACTTTACCTTTGCAGAACATCCTCCATAAACCCGAGCTCTCGGGCAGATTTTCCAAATGGACCGTCGAAATAAGTGAGTTTGATATAGAATATAAACCAAGGACTGCCATGAAGTCGCAAGTCCTGGCTGACTCCGTGGCCGATTTCAGTCTGGAACTACTACCTCTGGCAACCAAGGAGGCAGTAATGGTGTCGGAATTGACATCAGGATTTTGGACCTTATTTACGGACGGAGCTTCCAACGTAAAGGGGTCTGGACTCAAAATAGTCTAAACCACCCCTTCGGGGGAAACCTTAAGGCAAGCCATCAAAACGATCCCTTTAACTAACAATGAAACAGAGTATGAAGCTTTGATTGCAGGGCTCAAATTAGCCCGGAGACTTGATTCCGAGGTTATTGAAACCAAATGTGACTCGCAGCTGGTGGTAAATCAGGTCTACGGAGTCTTTGATACCAAAGAAGAATGTATGCAACAATACGTGGTAAAAGACCAGGCTCTTTTGGCACGATTCCGGGAGTGGTCAATTACTCATATCCCGAGGGAGGATAACGCAGAAGCAGATGCATTAGCAAACTTAGGATCATCGACCGAAATAAAAGGATCGGAATCCGGGACGGTAGTGCAACTGATGAACTCAGTCCTGGATACGGATGGTTATTATGAGGTAAATTCGACTAGTCTGTTCTGGGACTGGAGAAATGAAATAATCAACTATCTCGAGCACGGGAAGTTACCCGAAGACCCCAAAGCATCACGGACGTTACGCGCCAAAGCTGCACGTTATAGCTTCAAGAAAGGCCAATTGTATAGAAAATCCTTACGGATGGAGCTTCCAACGTAAAGGGGTCTGGACTCGAAATAGTCTAAACCACCCCTTCGGGGGAAACCTTAAGGCAAGCCATCAGAACGATCCCTTTAACTAACAATGAAGCAGAGGATGAAGCTTTGATTGCAGGGCTCAAATTAGCCCAGAGACTTGATTCTGAGGTTATTGAAACCAAATGTGACTCGCAGCTGGTGGTAAATCAGGTCTACGGAGTCTTTGATACCAAAGAAGAATGTAT
>MCJB01050574.1:57953-77861 GCA_002018475.1 Nicotiana obtusifolia
GATGCTTAGGAGCGTCAGAAGCTAACTATTTCATGAGAGAAGTCCACGAAGGGATATGCGGCAATCTCTCGGGCACAGATTCTTTGGTGCTGAAGTTGGTACAGGCAGGATATTACTTGTCTCGCATGGAACAAGACGCCAAAGACTTCATACGAAAATGTGATAAGTGCCAACGCCACGCACCACTACTACACCAACCCGCATAACCCTTATATTCGGTTATGTCCCCATGGTCGTTCATAAAATAGGGGATGGACATCGTCAGACCGCTGCCACTAGCTCCTGGTTCCTTCTAATATTTACTGACTATTTTTCTAAATAGGTGGAGGCAGGTTCTTATCAGAAGATCTGAGAACGCGAAGTGATCGATTTCCAGTGGAAATATATAATTTACAGGTTTAGAATACCAAAAGAGATAGCATGCTATAATGGGCTATAGTTTATCGGTGCAAAAGTTACAAAATTCCTTGAAGATTTGAAGATAAAGAGGATCACATCTTCTCCTTATCATCCAAGCACAAATGGTCAAGCGGAGTCAACAAACAAAGTAATTATTCAAAACCTCAAGAAAAGGTTGGAAGCAGCAAAAACCAAATGGCCCAAACAATTTCCCAGAGTTCTATGGACCTACCGAATAAAAGCCAAATCAAGTACAGGAGAAACTCCTTTTTCCCTTGTGTACGGTGCTAAAGCCCTAATCCCGGTGGAAGTGGGTGAACCCACTTTGAGATATTTTGAGGCAGATGAAGAATCAAACAAAGAAGCGAAGTTAATCAACTTGGAAGTGCTCGAGGAACGCAGGGACTTGACGCATGTAAGAATGGTAGCCCAAAAGCAGAGAATGCAGCAATATTATAATTGAAGAGCCAAATTCCGTTAATTTAAAGTAAGAGACTTGACTCTGAGGAAAGTAACCCAAAATACCCGAGAGCTCAATGGGGGAAAGCTAGGTCTAACATGGGAAGGTCTCTACCGGATTTCAGCTATGGGAAAGGATCATACGAGTTAGAGAACCAGAATGGAGACAAGTTTCCTAGCAAGTAGGACGTGGCACACCTCAAAAGATATTATTGCTGATGATCATTATTCAAACGGATTGTATGTGCTGCGCTCTTTTTCCCTTCGTTCAGTTTTTGTCCCAATTGAGTTTTTCTGACAAGGTTTTTTATGAGGCAGTGACAGAAAGCATACTACGAAGACAACATCAATATGACCTTTAATAGCAAGGCATAAAAGCAAGCTCACACTCGGGGACGGTTAGATAATCTTTGGTTTGATAGAAAATTCCCACTGGGAAGTTAAGTGTGCTACCGAACAAAGGTTACAACCGTTCACGAGCACAAACCACTAGAGGGTTGTCATATATTTCTTCGCTCGATAGCATAAATTCCTAAGGGGAAGTAAAATTGTGTTACCAAGTTGAGGATTATCTAGCAATTCATTAGTGAAATCTTCGAAGATACGAGACTTCCAGTGTTCCAATTCGCACTCTTCGCATTCGAACACTGGGGGGAATGATATGAGGATACGGAAACAATGACTGCCAAGTCAATCGGGGAACAAAAATCCAGAAACAAAATGCATCATCGGGAGTAGGGACTGCACAGCCAACCCCGTAGAACAGGTTGTACAAGATAGTCACAAGTAATGACAATTTCTTTTCAACATAGAAAACGCTTATGTATTTTTTAAAGATAGAAGGAATAAAATGAAAGCCTTTTGTTTTTCCTTTTGTTTTTATCTTGTTTCTTGTCTGGAAGATGAATAAACTTTGTTATTTGAAAGTTAAACAAGTACTTCAAATGTTAGTGTCGTAATGAACAGGAGATATCCTCTTCATGAGCACCGTAAACATAAGAGGATCCTCTCTTATAAAAACTCTCACGTTAAAGGGTTGGTTCCGAAAGAATCTATGCCCTGAATCAAAAATGTGTTTGGGGAAAAATATACCTGAAGCCACATACGAAAAGGATGCAAAAGTAAACTTGCGCAAATACTTATAGAAACCCTCCCGTAAAAGGGATAATGCTCGGAACCAAAGTGCTTCGAGAAAAACACATTCGAGACTACATATAGTAAAGCGCGAACAGGAAAACATGTGCAGAATTCTTGAGCAGATGCAAAGATTAAAGACTTGTATGGATATTCAAAATAAAGTAAGACTCAAACGATACTTGGGCAAAAATATGCCTTTATTTAAAAGAACATGCCAAAACGGTAAAAGTTTAAAATGGGGAAAAGAAAAAAAAACTAAACTGCAGAGCCTTCGGAACCAGGAGGAAGAGAAGTGTCCGCATTCCCGAGAGAAGTAGGTGGGTCCATCGATGGCTCGATGTTTTCCCCAGTTTGGTCTTCAGCATCATCACCTTTCGATCCCTCTTCAGTTCCCGAAAACTAAGAACCGGAATCAAAAGAACCAGGAGCATCAAACTGCGCCAGGAGTCCATTTTTAGCAGCTAACTCAAGCTCTCAAGCCTTAGCAATTTCGGCATCAAAGTCGACGATACCAGCTTTGGCCTCCTCCAAGGTTTTCCTCCTCATGTTGTACACTTTAAGTTCTTCTTTGAGTTGGGTAACCTCGGCAGAAAGGCTTTCCCCGACGGACCTAGCAGATTTGAAGCTGATGTTAAGGTCGCGGATAGTTGAAATAAAGAGCCTATTATACTCGATAGTTTTGTTGTATCTTCTATCTGGGCGTGTTCCGCCCCCACAGCAGCAAGCTCTTCTATTTTGGAGATCAAGGCTGCTTCTAAGTTAGTTACTTTTTCGACAGTAACCTCACGTCCGTTTGCAGCAAGAACGGAGTCCTGGGCTTCAGCCCATTTGGCCTTAGCTTCATCCAATCTAACCCTCAGCGAGACAATTTCTTGGCTAACGGTTACCACTTCTTGCTCGTTTTGCTACAAACAAGCCTCCCAAACAACAGCCTCAGTGCATTGGTTTCCAGTTCCGAGAGGCGGAGAACAGTTTGGTCTCGTTCCACCAAAAGCTAATTCTGTTCAGAAGTAAGTTCTTCCTTCTCACGAATCAACCTTTGAAGTCCCTCAGAAGAAAGAAAGTTGGCCTACAAAACAAGATGAAGTAAAACTTAGAATACATTCATACAAAAGCGGGAAAAGTAATGAAGGAAGAAAATAACGTATCTCTGCAGCGTTATGCATGGAATTGTTCAACAAGCACTCTCCCGAGAGTGCCTGAAACTTTTCCCAGTCTTTTTTTGAAGCCAAAGGTTTCAGATAATTATCAAGCTCCACCGGCCAGGATAGCATGTTTCACCCTGTAGAGACCGAAAGAGTAACATTCCTCCTCCTTTGTGGATATTTAGAAAGGACAGCATAATTTTATCCCAAATTCCCATGATCTGGGGAATGTGGAAGAGGAACACCTTCTTCATGGTCAGATGCAGCTGATGGAGGTGATATAGCAACTGTTGATGGAAGAGTGGATGAAGATGGAAGTGATGTAGCAGTTGCTGGTATTGGTGAAGGTGGAGATAAAGCTGATAGAGTTGAAGAGTGAGAAACTGCTGCATTAAATGCAGTGATGGTTGTTGGATGCTCGCCAACCAAAGACGGTAAGGACCCGGTACTCTGCCCCGCAGTACCGATTACAGCAAT
Organism: Nicotiana obtusifolia; assembly: GCA_002018475.1. Classification (NCBI taxonomy): domain Eukaryota; kingdom Viridiplantae; phylum Streptophyta; class Magnoliopsida; order Solanales; family Solanaceae; genus Nicotiana; species Nicotiana obtusifolia. The sequence goes on from MCJB01050574.1 coordinate 61,571, forward strand.
TAAGGCCCAAAAATGGGAGTTGGCATTTTCTACCAAATCAGATTCTCCCCAAAGTGCCGAGACATCGTCTTTAGTTGGTGTAACTATCTCAACGGGTCGAGCATCCTGTTGAGATGATGAGGGTCGTCGCCTTCTATGTAGGGAAGCTCCCTCATCACTAGCTTCTTCATCATCATTAATCATCACGGTGTATATGACCGGCCCGGAAGGAGGACCAGTCGCCATCGCCACCGGAGATGACTCGGGGACATCAGTCTTTGCCCTCTTATTCTTTTCCCCTGCCGTGGAGGAAGGTATTCTCTTTAGTTGCTTATCCTCCGGCCACGGACTCCGTAAAGAAGAGTTTGCGCCCGAAACAGGCCCGGAGATACGTGTTCGAGTAAGTGCTTCCTGAAGCCGCCTCGCTGCATCAGCATGATCAGCCAAAACGTCCTCCACGGGGATAGCAACAGGGCCTGCAGGTAGACCTAATTTCGTGAACAAGCCAGAAGGGTTCAACCAAGTTCTGCATATAAAAAAAAAATGGAAGCAAGATAAACTAAAAATAACATGATTTTTGGCCTTCCACCTGTATTTAAGGGCCTATTCTTTCCATAAACGAGTTTCGTCGTGACGTCCAAGATCTTCTGAACCCACTGATCCAAACCTTCCACCACCGGTGGAATCCATCAAGTTGCTGAAACATGCGAAGGATGAAGAGTTGATACGACCATATCTAGTAAAAAGAAATACTAGACAAAGAGCTTAGGAGTGTGTTTCCAAGCGACCAGAAAGGATGATGTCGTTGTCGGGATAATGTTGTTGGTGGCAACTGCAACGAACCATTCCATCCACCCACCGAAAAGCATGCATGGTGGCCACACTTGCAGAGATTTATCATTCTCCCCGCGGAAGATTTTAGGAGAATAGAGATTCATCATATGAGCTAAGGTTAGCTCCTCTCCAGTTTTCTGGCACAAACGTCGAAGGCAGGCGATCGTCCTCCACACTAAAGGACTTACCTGTACCAAACACACCTGGTAGCGAAGGCAAAACTCCGCAAACACGGAATCAAACTTTCCGCTTAAAGAAAACACACCCAAAGTAAAGGGATACGTGAAAAGATATGTAAAACCTTCCTTTGGAAGGGTCACTCGCTCCGATAGATCAGGAGCAATGATATCCAATTCATGGCAGCGGCAGTCCTCCTTCACAGCAGGAATACTAGAAGGACGGATGGAAGAAGGATACCTACTAACAGCCCATGTACGAGGGTTAGCAGTAGGAAATTTCTCTTCAAAGTTCTTTGTGGTACTAAGTCTTCTTGGGATAATGGAACCCACCGTTGGAGGAACAAAGTCCTCAGTTTTGTTATTGTTCTTTGTAGAACCAGCACACTTGGAGGAAGAAGCCATTGAAAAAGAAAAAGGAAAAGGTTTTGTGTTTGAATAGAATTAGAGAAAGGATGGAAAACAAAAATGCAAATTAGAAGCTCGAGAAATTATGAAACGTAAAGGAAAAGAATGTTGCGTATAAGTAAAATTTTGGCAGATAAATTCATGGCCATAATTACCTTGATATCGACAAAAGCTATGCTGAATCATGGGATGACACGTTTTCAAGGCATTAAATGCGGAGAGACGTGCGTCTAATCAACTGTCAGAAACCTTCAGAGAGAGTTATAGTAATTCCCGCTAAAAAAGTGTTTCTACCAACTTTCCGGTAACACAAATTTATATCACCGAAAAGCAGGGGGACTATCTGTATAGGATGAAATATGATATGACACGTGGTCCTCTAAAGGTAGGACACGTGGAACCCAAGACGGGGATGGCCGAAGACCGAACGCAGTTATTCCGCTTGTCATCGGAAAGGATAACGTTCATAAAGGTGTGTTAAATGATCTGCGCCCGATAGCATTTTAATAGGGATTATTCTGCATCATCAAGAGCGACGGTCCGTTACAGTAATTTGGTATTTCTGTTCACCGTTACGTCTTCATCAATGACCCTTATAATTGACATTAAAGGAGGACACGATCTGAGGACCTCCTTCCTAGATATAACTATAAATAGTAAGCTCAGTTATTATTGTAGAGGGACGAATTTTTAGGCTAAACTTATGTTGTATTCTGCACAAAGCTTAATACAATCTTATTTTCTTGCTTTTTGATCTCTTCATTTTTTTGCCCGAAAACCTTATTCCCGGAACTGTCATCTTTGCCGTTTCATCTACATTTCAAGGCTAAGTATTATACATTTCTTCAACTATTGCATTATTTCAGGATTAAATTAGTTCACTTATCTATAAACTACGTAAAAATTCAACTGTACTGTTTTACGGGTAAACACCACCTTCTATGTTGAGAATTTTAAGTGAACATTACTAAACATCCTAGAAATCAATAAAGTATTTTGTATAATAAACTTTTATAAGTTTGCTAATTTCAGTTTTCGCAAGTCACAATATGCTTAGTATTGTCTCTTGCAATGATTAAGTGCCTGTCATTTCAAAAGACATACACCACGGATTTTGATTTATGGAGATGTTGGCTGGTGCAAAATTAGCTTTTTTCACTGTTTTGGTGTCATTGAGTAGTCGTATCTCTAGTCTTTTCATCTTTTATTTTTCGTCCTCTCTCCTTCACCTTTCAATGATGAAGAGTTGGCCCGGCTTTGATCAGCAATTTGTAAGGTTGTTACTGAATGAAAAAGACCTTTGCTATTTTGGAAATAAAATATCTTCACCACATTAACATGATTTTATTTGCCCCTTGAGGATTTCCGATTTCTCAAAAACATTTTCATCGTTTTGGTGAAGAGTTAAAAGTACTTGACTATACAACAATTTATAGGTGTCTTTACTGTGCTGACGCAACCCTTAACTTCACTATCATTTCCTCTTCATAGCTCTCTAAAGTTAGTGCTTACTGCTTAGCATCAATTACTTTTAGCACTAACATCATTATGATTATTGTTTTTCTTAGTTGGATTCGGGCAAATATTAGACATCTTATATCTATAGAAAAAGATCAGCAAACTGGTGGTCGATAAAATTTTAAGGGGATCCTTCATAGATATTTCCTGTTTAATCAGTCCCTTTCTACGACGTGGGTAGGGAAAAAGAAAATGCATAATCCGCTTTCCACTCACAAAAAGAAAAGCTACCACGGAATCGTTTTTTTTTAAAAAAAGTGATTTCACTGTGTCATGGAATATGCCTAAGGATCTCAAATCGTTTGTCTTTATACGAGGCACCCAGGGGGGGAATTAAAATTCTCATGATTAATAAACTAAAACTTCGCCTCAATAATCGTTTGCTTTAAGATACTAGTACTACTGCTACCCCCAGGTGCCCAAAATGGCAAGGGCAAACTGTAGGATAGTACTTGCAAAATGGCAAGAGCAAGAAAATCCGATCGTACTTCACATCAAGAAAATCCAGAGGAAATTTTTCATAGTTCGAACTAGTGAATTTGTTAAAAAATTAGTAAATTTAGAATTAATATTTTTAAAGTTTAGTCATGATAGAGTAGATGATTTTTTCTTGTACGTGCATATAAATTTTAAGTAATTATATTTACTATTTACATAGATAATATTTTCATTGGAATTACATGTTATATGAACTGCATTTTTCATTATCGAATTTACAAATCAGCAAAGAAGATTTTCATCTCTAAATATGTCTGTATATGTTTTATTTTGTTGAGAAAAAAAGGAAACATCAAATGAAAACTAAAGAAACTAAAAACATCAAAAACCAAACGACCAACTTTTTGTCAGTTATACTCATGACTCGTATTCTTGAAATTTTTTTTTTTTTTGTGACAAGTTAAGTACATGATATCTACTTATATTATTTTTGCTTCAACTAAAATACTTCTTTTAAAAATAATTTACTTCAACTCAATTACTCGTTCATACATAGCCTAAAAAACCTTTAGCATTCAAGAAAATTGCAAAGGCCTTTGCACCATTTGGATTGTGGACTTTACTTTGGGAAGATCAGTTTGTAACTACAAATGTGCTAAGAGAGAATGTCATAATTACTAACAAATACAAGTAGCATGTGGTTCAATAATTCAGTAGGTATATACCTCATACAAAATTAGTTCTAAAGAATAAATATTCTGTTGAATATGAAGTAGATCATGAACTAAAACATGTCGAGAAGAAAGTAAAATAAGGTTCGAAGTTAGAAAGCAAAAAGACCAGATACTATCATATGGTTACCTTGACGTGCTGATCTTATTTAATTTCAGGAACCCTAATTACATAGGTTGAAGATAATGAGTAAAGGTGCAATTAAGACTTGGCCATTACTTTTTTAAGTTTAAATGTAATTATTTGATCGTGACTTTTCCAGAGGCATAAGGATTGTACTTTTACGTTACCAAAATTCTCCTTTCTTATTTCATTTATGACGGAAATTATATGGAGCTATAACGGAAACGTTGTTTCAGGCTTAATAATTGACAGATTGTTGTATAATGAGGGGAAAAATAGATGCTTGTAGATCTAATATATTAATAAGCATAAGTCAATAGATTGACTAAAAAAGAATACAAAGAAAAGGATCAACAAAAGAGAAATAAGAACCAAAAGGAAAAAGGATGCACAACTTTGTTTAATGAACATTTGGTAATCTAAATGAGTTGAACCTAGCTAGTCATTGACTCAACCAGGCCAAAGTTACCACATCCTTACGTGCTGCTCATCTTCGTTGTCATGGGATGTTTTCCAGTCCCGTCCCATGACCCCTTGGACGCGTCCTGTAGTGTCCTGGCAAGTTTCCCAACGCCTAGCGCCACGGTCGGCCCTGTGGTCTCGGCAGCGCCAAGTGACAAGCGTGCATGTGCCTCTGTCGCCCCACCGAAACTCCTTGCCGGCGCCCAACGGCTTGTGAGTGCCAACAGCGCCGCGCGCACCCATCATGATCCAAGCGCCAGCGCCCAGCCGCAGACAAACACAAATAGTGCCGCGCACGCCAACAGCAACGCACGCGCAGACCCTGATGCTCAAGACAAAGTTGCTGCTATTGGACTTGTTTCTACCTTGTAGAAGTCTAAGTTCTTACATTGTAAATATAGAGTAGGTTTACTTCATTTTACATTCAGTGTGCTCATACAGCTTTCATAGGTCAACTCATGTAACTTTGATTTATTTTTTTTAAGCATTATTAGGGGGATCAAGCATTCAAACATTCAAGCAAGTAAATATTTCTCTGCACTGGTGTCTCTCCCCCTCGACACTAGCTTTTGTAATAGATTTCATTTCATCAATGCAATCAGCTTTCATTCATCAATTGCTCATTTCAGTTCTCTCAGACGTTCACAACATTGGTTTTTCCGTACGGCACTGACACTCTAGTCTAGCATACGGAGGGGACTTCATTTGGCGGACAGCAATCGCACTGACATCGATTGCTTAGCCTTACGTCGCCCTTCCAAAGAATCTCAGGAAGGCGCAGCGTAATAGTTGGCATCAGAGCCTAGGCTCGACATCAGACAAGGGAACGCATTGCCAATACCACCATTTCTGACCATGGTGAATTACGGGGATCGCATCACGGTCCTCGAAGAAACGATTGACGTACTACGACCCATCGTGGATACGGTGCCTGAATTAAGAACCAGCCTAGTACAAAGGTTGGACGACCTGGACCGCAGAATGCGGCAGACCAAAGTTGACATTGCAAACATCAGTCGGGACTCTAAGGATGACCGACAAACAGCAGCTGTCGAGGCAGTTGAAATTCATGGTAAATTCGAGGACCTCCAACATGAGCGTGCCGAAGATTTAGCCCATCGGGAAGCAGAGGCAGACAGAATAACTGTCATGCAGCAAACCATAGAAAACTTGATAGGCCAGCTCAAAGTTGTCAATGTTGTCCTTCAAGGCCTGCTCAGAAGAGGCGACAACCATATCAGGGGTGCCATGAACATTGGCCCCGTGCCACAAAAGCTGAGAATTCCTGAGACAAAGCCATACAACAAAACTCGGGATGCTAAAGAAGTGGAGAACTTCATCTTCGACATCGAGCAGTACTTTGATGTCGTAGGACAATTGGAAGAATCCAAAAAGGTAGCAATTGTTGCCATGTATATTCAAGGCGATGCTAAACTCTGGTAGCGAGTGAAATACGAAGCCATTGGGGCCAGTGAAGATACTCTCCAGACATGGGCGGAACTCAAGGCAGTCATACGTCTGCAGTTCTTCCCCGAAAATGTGGAATACAATACCCGGAGAAAGCTACGGGAACTCCGCCAGACCAGGTCGGTGCGGGATTACGTGCGGGAATTCTCTGCGCTCATGCTAAACATATGAGATATAGGCGACAAAGACAAACTCTTCGCATTCATAGAAGGTTTGAGACCGCATGCCCTTGCAGAGCTGCAACAACAGAGGGTAGACACCCTGCCCAAGGCGATCCAAGCTGCAGAATGCCTTGGGGATTACCATTTGAAAACCCTGAAGGATAGGTCCCAGCTGCCTATCCGAGGGGAATACAACGGAAGCCAACCAAGAAATGGTGGCCCTAGCAGAAATGGGGAAGATCGAAGTGCATCCAAACCTAAGACTCCTTCATCAAGCAGCAACAGCGCTGCATCAGTCAACAACAATCAGGGGAGAAAACCCCTTCAGAATGCCGTCATTGCGGCAGGGAACATTGGAACAATGAATGCTCACATGCATAGATCAATGCTCATCAGAATGTGGAAGATGGGTCAGACAACGATTCAAACGACGCAGCACAAATTGGTGCTTTCAATGCATTTGTTGGCTCTATCCCTGATACCTTGGCGAGAACCAGTGCTGGAGACTCTAAGAAGAACACATACCGAATCGCCAAGAAAGGGAAAGATAAGGCGGATGAAAGGCCTCCTACCATAAAAGAGAGGACTCTCATGTTCGTCGAAATGAAAGTAAACGGCAGACCAATCCGAGCAATGATAGGCACTGGTGCTACCCACAACTACTTAGCCTCGACTCAGGTAGAGCGCCTCGGTCCAGTCGTGAAGAAGAGCAGGGCCCGTGTCAAGGCTATCAACTCACCACCCCAGCCAGTAAGTGGAATAGCCAAAGAAGTGCCAATGAAGCTTCGTCCATACAAGGGAAGATTCGAGCCAAGCATGACATCATTATGAACATAAAGTCCCAGGGTATGGAATCCCAGAAAGAGGCTGGCCCAACTTAAATGAGATATAATAGCTTCTTTATGCTCTAACATTCTTGCCAATACATTATCTTCATTTTGTTCCGGATTGTAATCTCTAATGAAAAATATAGCTCCATGAGCAAAAGCTCCTGTCATGATGAATCCTGCGATATATTGGTGGTGGGTATATAATGCAGCTTGAGTAGTAAAGTCTTGTGCTATGAATGCATAAGCAGGTAAAGAGTACATGTGTTGAGCTACCAAAGAAGTAATCCTACGCATAGCTATCATCCATGACTTTGAGCTGATAGTGGGATTGAAATTCCTGAGGCAAACCAACACTATACCGATACCATATGCCGACATGCTCCTGATGATGGGAGACAACAGGGCCAAACCCCGCATCATTCCATGCAAACTCTTAAAGATGGCCATTGAAAACCTCTCGGCCATGCAATCGATGAAGGGAGTCAAGATACATGAACCCAAGGTTCCGTCTACCCTCAACATCAAGAATCAAAAATCACATCATCAGCGGCAAACAACTGATGGCGCCCCTAAGTGCGCGACTTGTCAAGCATACTAGGAGGGCAAGTCGGATCGCCCAGCACATGCGGGACTCTTGGAGCCGATACCTGTCCCATAGGGACCATGGGAAAGCATTTCCCTCTATTCCATCACAGCGTTACCCAAGGTCAGAGATCTTGCAACCATCCTTGTTGTGGTAGATCGATTTTCCAAGTATGCCACATTCATTGCAGCCCCACAAAACATATCGGCAGAAGATACAGTTAGACTCTTCTTCTCTCATATTGTCAAATATTGAGGCATGCCCATAGATATCATTAGTGACTGCGACTCACGCTTCACTAGCAAATTTTGGACCCATCTCTTTGGGTGCCTCGGATCCACATTGAGCCACAACTCAAACTTTCATCATCAGGCTGATGGCCCGACAAAACGGTTTAATGACATGCTGGAGGAATATCTCCACCACTTTGCAACCGGATCACAAAAGAATTGGGTGAAGCTTCTGGATGCTGCTCAACTGTGTTTCAATTTACAAAAGTGCGCCATTGCAAACAAAAGCGCTTTTGAAATTGTTACCGGACAGCAACCGCTACTCCCACAGACTGTGAATGCACTAAACATGCCAAAATCGCCTCAAGCGACCAGTTTCTCGAAAGAATGAGGGCAAACCATGGAGATAGTACGGAGCTATTTGGTCAAAGCCCAAGAGAGGGCAACCAGGTATGCAGAACAAAACCTTCGCTTTGGCCAACATCAAAAAGGAGACAAAGTGATGGTAAGAATTTCAAAATGGTACTTGGTTGCAGAGAGGACCCATGACCCTCGCCTATTGCAACAATACATCGGACCCATGTCCATTGAAAGACGCATAGGGACAGCCACATACCAGGTCAATACTCCAGCCTGGTGGAAAATCCACCCAGTATTCCATGTCAGCCGCCTCAAATCATTTCGGAAAGACATGGAGCATCATTCAGATAATCACCCCACAAGACGGAGGGGAATAGACCTCCCAACCAACAAGAGCCTGATCAATCATCATCATCATGCAGGTAAGGCTCCGAGGACGTTGCCAACTCAGGTGGGGGAGATTGTCATGGGCTGCTTTCCAGCCTCGCCCCATGACCCCTTGGACGCGCCCCGTGGCGTCCTGGCAAGCCTCCCAACGCCTAGAGCCACGGTCGGCCCAGTGATCTCGGCAACGCCAAGTGACAAGCGCGCATGTGCCTCTGTCGCCCCACCGAAACTCCTTGCCGGTGCCCAGCGGCTTGCGAGTGCCAACAGCGCCGCGCGCACAGACAATGCCACGCGCATCCATCATGATCCAAGTGCCAGCGCGCAGCCGCAGGCAGACACAAATAGTGTCGTGCACGCCGACAACAACGCGTGCGCAAACCCTGATGCTCAAGACAAAGTTGCTGCCATTGGACTTGTTTCTACCTTGTAAAAGTCTAAGTTCTTTCATTGTAAATATAGAGTAGGTTTACTTCATTTTACATTCAGTGTGCTCCTACAGCTTTCATAGGTCAACTCATGTAACTTTGGTTTATTTATTTTAAGCATTATTAGGGAGGATCAAGCATTCAAACATTCAAGCAAGTAAACATTTCTCTATACTAGTGTCTCTCCCCCTCGACACTAACTTTTGTAATAGATTTTATTTCATCAATGCAATCAGCTTTCATTCATCAATTGCTCATTTCAGTTCTCTCAGACGTTCACGACATTGGTTTTCCCATACGGCATTGATACTCTAGACTACCGTACGGAGGGGACCTCATTTGGCGGACAGCGATCATACTGACATCGATTGCTTAGCCTTACGTCGCCCTTCCAAAAAATCTCAGGAAGGCGCCACGTAATATCATGCATGTTGCTTTTCCCCGTAGCTTAGCTTTAGCCTCTCTCTCACCACAAGCTTTGAAATATTCCAGATGACATAATATAAAGTAATGTGCAATTGCTCTATAACTCCACAATATAACTTGCCTTTGTTTCCCCTTTATGTCATCTAAATGCACGCTGAGCTTCTTCACCAGAGAATTTATCTTAGTCGTGTGCATTTCACCCACAAAATTATAAATACCCATAAAATAACATTTAGGGAAACAAACCTGTCATGTTATGGTTATTACAGCAGTAAAATTGAAATGTCAAAAAACAAAAAAGAGAATAAAAGATCAATGAACCTACAGTATTTATGCCTTAAGACCAGCTTCTATATTCTGCCATTTTAAGTTGACTTGTTGGTTGGTAGAGTTTTATTGCTCGAGAACTAACGTCTCCTCATCTTTGATTTTCTTGAGTAACTGCCAACTTACCCCGTAAGGTATTTTAAGATAAACCAATAAAATAGTGAGAGAAAGCCAAAATAATGAGATAAAAGATAAGTGACTTTTATGGCCTATGAGAGATGCCACGTCACATTTTTCATTCGCTCTTTTATATATATATATAGATGGAAGAAAATACATCAAGAAGAAAACCTCTTATAGATTTTTATTTTCATATTCTTATGTAAAGATCTTTTGAAAGACATATAATAAATGAAAAGAAGACGACAAAACCAACTGACCAGAATAATTGGAAAGCCCAGCAATTTTCTTAAACTCTTTCTAGATATTTTTTTTGACTACGCTAACTAATCTTTTCCCCCAGTTTTCAAATATATAAATTTTTATCTAAAAAGAACTAGAAGAACGTATGCTCAAATTCACAACAAAATTAGCTGATTCAACCTTTGTATTATGTACAGCAAGAAAGGAAGTCTATCTTCGGTAACAACAGCACGGCACGCTATACATCTCTACAAAGCAACCAATTCAGGCTTTCCGATCAGTTATTTCAGCATAACATAATTGACCAACATCACTCCCAACTTAATAATAAACCGTGCCAAAAAGGTAAAATTTGCCCTTACGGCTCTTAGGTGATGAAACGGGGACAAGAAGGCTGTGTCACACGATAATACCTACTTAAGTTCTTTACTCAAATGCATCTTCCAGCAGAATTGGTTGGTTTGCCCGTGGGATGAGTACTAGCAACCGTTAAATTTTTAACCAAGCCTAATATAAAATGCAACTTTGCCGGGATTGTTTTACACACTGATTTGAATCTCGACATTTAGCGTCCGAAGGGCCCTACGGTTTCTGTCGTCTTTCAATCTGTGAAGAATAAAAGAAAAATGGCAGCCAAGACTCAGGCTAGCATCCCCCTATTGTCTTCCGATAAGCCTTTTATTCTTCCTACAGAGTACAGAGTACAAATAATTAAAGATTCAACGTTCTCTACCCCCTCAATGCTCAAATCCTCGATAAATCTGTATAAAACTGTAGCCCTTTCATCCATCAACATGCACCCTAAGGGGTCATTTGGTTGGTGGGACAAGGGATAATAATCCCGGAATAAAATGCGTGATTATTTTATCCTGCTTTTGGTCATAGACTTCATAGAGAAACCATTTGGTTAGAGAAACTATTTTGTACTAAAAGAAGGTGGGATATAGCTAATCCTATGAGGTATCTTTGTCCATCCCGTCGTGGTAACCAAACATCTCCTAAGAGTTTCAGAGGTTGCAGTTGGTCCTAACCATTTGCCCCGGATGCGGTCAGGTCATTAAAGAAAAAATAGTTGGAGCCGCAGTACCAGAAATTCAGCGAAGACATTCTCTTGAAAGATGATAAGGATCAGCAGCAGCAGCAGTTCATAGATGATAAGGTATTCTAAGCAACACCAAAGCAATCAGCAGCAGTTCAAAGATGATAAGGATCATATCTCTTGAAAATGTAGCATAACTCATGTACAACATACAGAACATAGAGAAGCAAGCAATACAGTATTTATATCAAACCAGCAAAAATTTAGACACTAGCAAGTTCCAGTAGAACCAAGTTTGGATAGCATCTCTGGCACTGACATAACAAGTACGATAACTGTGCAGCGAGGTTGACGATAGCAATCAGAAACCGTGAATTTTGATGTGCTCTTTCTTAACGATTCCGGCCTGCTTCGACAAATCCAAAATGAACATATTAGCAATTTTATTTATAATAGATACACTACAACAATCTGAACAGAGGAAAGTCACACAACATGTCAATTATGTCAAGCAACAGATATTATTAAGTGCGGTTAAATTTCTCGTTTCCTATTCTGTGATTCCACAATTGATCAGTAAACCTTCACGAAGTAATCTCGGTACATAAAGACCCAAGACCAAAAGAGACTCAGAAGTGAGAACCTAATAATTTGAGGCTGACACAAACGACTTTTGTGGTTAACGAGCAGAATAGCCACTTACACATTTCAGTTCAAAAGGTGCAGCGGAAGGTGGACAGGAAGTTGAGCTAAAAAGTGAAATTCACATATGACAGTTAATGCATGACAAGAAATCTTTTCTTAACATTTATGTCCAATGGCAAGATATCTTACTATTAAATGAGCAAAAAGACATGCTCAATGCGAAGTCAATCACCTGAACAAGAAATGTAGAAACATTCTTACGCTGGTCACCCTGAAGTTGAATAACCTTCATAAACAACAAAATCCATACATCAGTCAATGACACTTGTAGTATTAGAAACACACACTAGAATGCAATGTTGCTAACCTGGCCTAATTCAGGATCCTGGACAACAGTACCATTGCAGCAAAAGTCTTTCTTGAGATCCTTCAGTATCTTGTTGTAGCTGAATTCTTTCTTCAACCCCTGCACCGTTGTCAGGCTTTTTCTACCATTCCTTTGTTGTATACGGATGTGCACGTAATCTTTTGACCCAGCCCCAGAATTATCAGCATTTGCCTCGGCAAAGGGATCTGACATAAAAGTACCAAGAATGGTCAGAGCATGACAAGAATATAATTCACCTTGTCTAAACTAGCATATTATCTTTCTCATCCCTTTTCTTCTGGCGTCCAGTCTTATCTACAAAGCATTAATTAACATTCAACTGGAACTGATCTATAAATCTTATAGACACAGGAAATATAACAAATTGCAAAAAAAAACAAAACAAAAAAGAATGTGAATTAAGGAGCTACATACCAAAAGCGGTAGGAATTTGGGCGTCGAGATCAGACATGAAACTTGGTTGAGTAGTAGAAGACAACAAGCGCACACAAATCTCAAAACTTGGATGCTCAGACCTAGGCAGATGAAAAGCTTGCAGCAGCTATTACAACAGGAATAATACACAAGAAATCGAATTCCATGACTCAATAATATGTTATCGCCATGCATACACTACAATAACAAGAAGGGATCTACATATGCTTAACTACAAGAAGAAGGAAAAACAATAATCAACGTGTACAAGAAAATCCAACTTCAAAGAGATAAAATCAAAAGCTAATTTAGGAAGTGCAGAAACTTATACAGACAAAAGATGAAGCCTAACAGGGCTGAAAAAGAACAAAACCCCAGACAGAAGATTCAGTAGGCATCAGATACTGACAGCTCTTGCAGTAAAATTACAGAAATAGTACCCACTCCTGGAGAAATCTGACATTTATCAGCAAAACAACACAGAGAGACAGAGAGATCCTGTTATCATCTTGATTGTCTATTATTTGATCAGGGAATTAAACTTTCAGTTATCATCTTGAATGCCTTACAGTAACAAGAAGCGGTCTACAAGAGGAAGTTCTTATTCTAGTAGAAATAAGGACCAACCAGGCGAAGTAAATCCAACCAAAACAGAAGGAAAATGCAAAAGCTAAAGAAGATTAGGTGTGCGTAAATTTTACAAGAATAAACAACCAGAACAGATATATAAAGCAGCGCAAAACACCAGATTTAATATAAGCATCAGAAATTGACAACCTAGCTTAGTAACTTCCAAAATTTTACCAAATCCTTTGAAAAAAAAATCAGAACTATACAACACAAACAAAGCCAAAATGAAAGATCACTAAGCAACAAAACTGACAAATCCATTATAAAAACCCAGAAGTGGTACCAGTTCTTGAAGAGAAATTTATGGCACAGAAAAGAAAATATTTTGCTAAGCATCAGAGTATAAGATTTCCTAAAATGGTACTAATTGCTGGAGAGAAATATCATCAGAATCAGGCAGAAGACACAACCAAACAAAAGATTTACTAAGCATCAAATATCTACAACTAGAGTAGGAAAGATTTCCTGAAATGATATACTATTCGTAAAGAAGAATAAAACAAAAACAACCCAAAACAAAATATTCACTCAGCATGAGAAATTTAGCTCTAGTGTAATTTGTAAATATCCCTTAAATTATACCAATTCTTGGAGCAAAATACAACCAGAATTAGGCAAAGCCAAAAAAAAAAATCAAAAGATTCACTAAGCATCAGAAATCCACACGTCCTAGTACTAAAATTCCCAAATAATACCAATTCTTGGAGAAAGATCCGATCTTTATGGCCAAAAACAAGTACTACAGCAAAGACACAAGGCTAATTCATTGGATCTGAAGATATTAAGCAGAAAACACAAGTAGATTATTGGAGATTTTACCTGATCCGAAGGTTAGGGTTGGAAGAGATGAAGACAGTGGTGATAGAGCAGACCCCAAATTCCGGATAAGTCTGAGTAACTACAGCGAACGTCAGTGCACAGAAAGAGAATTTTTAATGTGAAACCTTCTTTAAAGATGCCCCTTTCGTTAGGTCGGTCCGAAACGTAAGGGGAGAGCCACGATACCCTGTGTGGCGGACCATCATATTGCTTTGTGTGGCTGCATCCCATCAAATGACACTCTAAACCCTGAACTTACCGCTTGCCCCAACTTTTCCCTTTAAGTTAGATGGATATCAGAATTAGTCCTCAAATTCCTAACTCAGCTGGAGATGTAATTTTGCAGTTCAATTCTAGAGAAATTTGCACAATAGTATAGCTCAACACATCATACCTACGTAATCACATTTTAAAGTTACAGTCGCATAGCTTATTATTTTCTTGCAATAGTGTTATACAGTTTATATACTACACATACTTATACACTTGTTATAATGTTGTATGCAAAAATTAAATTCCATCTCCTACGAATTTTAACTCACGAAAAATATCATCAAATAGCTCAAATCTTCATCGAATAACTTTAAATTTTAATCACAACTTCAAAATCCCAACGAACTTTAATCCTCTATCTGGGAACAATTTCAATAAATCACAAAGCCTGAGTTTTTAATATTTTTACTTTAATTTACCAACAAAATAGACTAATTTAGGTCAGAAAAAAAAAAAGAATATTGGCTAAAATTAGTCCATATTTATTTCTTAATTCTATATGAGTACACCCTTTGGATAACAAATAAAGAAAATACTTTAATAAAATTATAAAAACTATGTACAATTCTAACATAAAGTACAAAACTAGCCATTAGGCTATCTCAACAGCTTGGGGCATATTATCCTAATCATCTTCTACTAAAGTTATTAAATATTTAGATTACTGTTTACGTTATTTTCCAAGATCCGTAGTGTTTGTCGTTGATTGATTCTTCAAACCGCGCGTTGTATAAATTTCCTTTGAACTCAGTCAAACACAATATCATGTAATGAAGCCTTATTTTTATCTAATACTTCCTTACACGATTTTTTAAGTGTATATTTCTTTTTTCGATTTGAATTACTTTATCATTATTAGAAGTAAGTAAGCATTCAAAGAACCAATAAGTAAATGTAATATATACCTAATAAAAGAAAGATTTTGAGATGTGAAGTTGACTTTCCTTAATGAGATATTGCATATATACTGTTTTGAAAATATTTAAGTAAGTCGGTTCAGAATACAAAAAAGCCACTGCATACCTCGTCAAGTGTCGTGTTACAGTATTCAGATTTGGGTCGTGATAAATTTAGTATCAAAGCGTAGGTTTAAAATCCTTGGGAGTCATAGAGCCCTCGGAACAAACTAGGTTCTTCTGGTGTTGAGGACATAAAAGTGTGTTTGGTACGATAAAAATGAAGAGTTTTATCATTTATTTTTCCTTGTTTGGTTAGTGAGTGAAAAACTTTTTTCGAAAAATATTTTCTAGTGCTTGGTTAGAGAGTATAAAATATCTTTAGGAAAATAATTTTTTATGCTACTCTCCTCAACCCACCTTCCTCAAAATCCACATGTTTCATGTACTTTCCCCCCTCCCCCTCCGCCTCAAACTCTGTTTTCTTCAAGAATTTAATTATTCTTTTCAAAATTCACACGAACCCAAAGGAACTAATGTGCTACTTTACTTTTCCATACCAGAACAACGTTAAAATTTGAGCTCGATAACTAAAAAAAAATACTTTATTTTGTTGAAAAAGAAAGTATCCTTTCTAATTATGAAAAGAAGTTACTCATATTGTTAAATGAAAGAAAATACTTTTTTTATCATGAAAAGAAAGTACTCTTTTTTTAAAATGAAAGAAAATACTTTTTCTACATCATGAAAAGAAAATTCTCGTTTTGTTGAAAAAAATTACTTTTCTATTTCAGGAAAAGAAAATACTTAGTTTGTTAAAATGAATAGAAAATACTTTTTCTACATCATAAAAAGGAAGTACTCGTTTTATTAAAATAAAAGAAAATACGTTTACTACATCATAAAAAATGAAAGAAAATACTTTTTAAATAGTTCTATTTAGACTGGGCGTGGGTGG
>MCJB01050574.1:77952-100431 GCA_002018475.1 Nicotiana obtusifolia
GTGGGGGGGGTGGAGATAGATTAATGGGGGTTGGTGGGAATGGGAGAATAGGGTAAAAAATATTGAAAAAGAATCTTGAAAAATATTTTTCCTTTTTTGATAGGAAAAACATTGGAGGAAAATGAATATATAAAAAAAATATTTTTCAAAACATTTAAGCCAACCAAACTTAAAAAAATTAAAAAATATTTTTCGAAAAATATTTTTCTTCGTACCAAACATACCCAAAGTTTTGAAGTCTTTAAATTTCTCTGTAATAATAATAATAATAATTGTTAAAAGATTATTATGATTCAGGGAGGATCACAATCAAATTTATAATTTATATTTTTTATTAGATTTAAATTTTTCAAAGAGATAAAGAATATATAAAATCAAGATGGTGCCAAAGATAATGTTCCAATAGATAGCATTAAAGTGAGAGCAATATTTCTTCTGTTCCTTACTACTGAGCGTATTCCCCTATACCTTCTTATATTTAGGTCATAATTTGCTCGAATAATTGATTGAAAGCTGCAATCATATTCGTCGGACCGATACAGAGCCCCATGTTCTCCCAATCTTCCTTATTTTTGATAATATTTTAGTTAATAAGTGTTTGATGGAAAAGAAACTTCCAACAGTTTTACTATGAGTAGAATACCCAAAATAAATACGAACTTATCAACCTCTAGCAAGTAATCACATACTTACTAAAACTAGCCAAGCACATACAAGAATTAAAAACCTAGATAAATAAAGATTTTTTCTCTTCAACAATCATACACAAGAATCTCCTTCCATATTTTTAAACGTAATCAGCACCATTAAATAGAAGACAGAAAAAAATTTCATGGATGAAATAACAAAGATGAACATACAAAAAAATATACAAAATTTCAAAAACCTAAGTAGAAAGAAACTTTTTCCAATAAGTATGGTTGAAATTCATTAAAAACATATAGATGTCAATATACAATATTTGTGAAATTAAAGGAGCATTGTACTAGTTTTAAGTCACAATTCGTAATTAAAATCGCGTATAAAAGTTTCTCTAAGATATATGAATTAAATATATATCTCACATACAGGTACACATGGATATACGGAAGACACACACTGAATATATATTTGATACGCAAGTGGTGCACAAAAAATACAAAGAAATACACACATCATTCTCTTTCATGTTCATCTCGTGTACTTCGAATTTCGTTCAAATTTCAATTTTAAACCACCTAAAATCTTCATATATCCTACAAAAATTGAAATTCACATCCCTTTGAATATACCCAATCTATTCCAACAATACACACTCGAAATACATTTCAATTTCCAAAACCTAAAATTTTTGAATTCGAACTTAAACAAGCTTCAACGAATGACGTTTTTAGTTTAATCCTTCGATCAATCCAAAATATTAACGTTTAATAGTAATTTCTAAATCGAATTAAGATACTTGAGTGTCTGAACTCACTTTAGCTCAATGTATGCTCAGAAAACTAACATTAATTAAAAATTATTTACGTTTGAGCTTTTTCTGGTAAATACTTTATTTTTGGGCTGATTTTGGTTGAAAACATTTAATTTTGGACTAATTTTGGTTAAAATTGTTTATGGACTAATAGTTCGAGTAATTTCACTTTTACTTTGTATCACCAAATTCTCATATAATTTAAGATAGTATAGTATTAACCACCAAACAATAATAAGGGGATATATTGGAGCTTAGTTAGTTTATTCTGTTCCAACTATATCTTTCCCCTCTAAATAGTACAACTTTTCAAATTTTGTGAACTCCTTGATGTTTAGTCACTCACGCATTGAGCTAACTCTCTTCTGTACTCGTTTGCTATTAGCATCTTCCCAGTGTTCTTTAATGAATATCATTTTGCTTCATTAAAAAAAGGGATGTATATATCCTATACTTTCATTCTTAAGCAAAAATCCCAAATTCAAACCTTCAAAATAAAGAAGTTTTTGTCATGGCAACGAATTCGAGCAATCGTGTAGTGAATATTAAATACCAAATGGTTAAAACAATAGCAAAAAAATATCATCTCTTACTCTGATTATCTTGCAATGAAACAAACTTGAGTTTTTTTTGCTATCGGGCAGCCCTTTGCGGGATCATTTTTTAATGATTGCTCAGCTCTGTTACGCAATTCTCCTCGGGAAGAAAAAAAGAAAAGAAGAAACAAGACATCACACCTTTCTTTTCTAAATAGGTCCACTATTGCGGGGGATTAGGCCAAGTCTATAGCCCCTAACCGCATATTAATAACCAAAAGGACAATACATGAGAAAGAAACCCAAGTACCAGTTTACCAAACTGGTGCACCAGTAGTATATTATGAAGAACTGTACATGAAAAAACAACTAAGACTCCTCGCTATCTACAAGAAGAAATACATCCAAGAGCCTGACCTATTAGGCACCTTATGTTGTCAGAATATAAGGCTGAAAGAGAGCCGGTGAAGAGGTGCTGACCTTAAAAGAAGGTTCCAGCAACACTCCATGTTTCCGGCATACTGGCAACGGGGTGCATTTGAATTGAAGAAGAGACAAGGGAAGAAAATCAGATTTGGGTCCTTCGAAAAATTTTCCGCGATCGTTATCTTTCCAACCATGATTTTCCCCTAGCAATGGTAACGGCACCAGAAGGACGAGTTAGAATAGGCTTTCTCCAGCTACCTCCAGTTCTGGGGCGGTGTCTTTTCTCCAGCAAGGCCAGTGAAAACTCAAAATCTTTTTTATCCCACCAGCTTGTTGGCTCTGAATCTAAAAAAGGAAAAAAAAGAAAAAAGAGGAGTTAGAATAAGCTTAACAAAAGAGAACGCTAGCGATTACCTCAGGCACAATTCATAAACTTACCATACTTCTAAATCGCTTGTAAACATGCAAGGCAATCAACTAATGTACTACTGACCACCCCTACGATATCTTCTGCCTTCGTGCTTCTTCTATACGACCTCTTCCGTCTTCGCGCTTCCCCAAAAACCATTTTAACCTTCATCACGAGCTAAACCTTAGTGAGGGATACTTGAAAGACTGTTCTTTTTTCCCTCCGTGTTGAACAAGAGTCTGCAGAAAAATATTTTACAGAATTGAAATCGAGCCTGGCTTTCCAAATAGCACAGAAATGTCAGGTCAGAGTCCTGCTACGAACAGCCACAACTTAGACATTCATTCTTTCCGTAACCACAGACAACGGTTCAGAACATGAAAAGAACGTATCTATTTAGATCATTTCAACCATGAGCCGCAAGTTTCTATCCTTAATTTGGAAACAAGGGATGTTCAAAGAAAACTAATCACCGCACTACAAATAGAGCAGTTGTCCAGCTTTCATGTAATGGATGCTATCCCACCAAAGTGTGATCAAACATGACTTCGGGTATCAAACGGCAATACACATCATTGGGATGCACACATCCGCAACACAGAATTCAGAATATCATGTTTTCCTCTTATAGGTAGCCACACAACTCTCCGACATAAAAAAGAGCTCGATGCAATTGCTGAATGGCAGGAACATCTTAGGAAACAAATAACTATGATGCCACCACATAAACCATAAAACAAGGGCTGAAATTCTATTAATCATCATCAGTGAGCCCATCATGTAATAGGTCCCATTCACAATGCTATGAAACCTTCCAACACCAAAAGCACAGAAAGCTAGAAAGCAGGGACCACGTACAACTTCAAAGTCAGCACAATACTAGCCCACCCACAAAATCATCACACATGTAAGTGAAGAGAGAAGGAACTACCTTTTCCTTGGGGCGGACAGGATCTAACCATGGTTGCAGCTCATAACTGGAAAATGAACTCCCTCCATCTAATTATATAACCGTCCCGATGTAGCATATTCCTTAAGTCCAACAAAAGAGCTTGCACGACTAACAAAAGAAAACAAAGGTATAGCAAATTAAAGTAAATGAGTGTCAAGCTCATGTGGGAGCTTACCAAGCTGCAGGGTTGAATAATTACTTGATCACCCGGTCACACAACCAGAAAGGGGACCATAATAAATCTCATCAGCTTGAAAAGATGATAAATACCCTGACAAAATAACCACAATGTACTATTCAAATCGCGCACATCATATCGAGAACGCCTTCAAATACCTGCAGTCATAAGGAAGCTTTGAGCTTGAAGGACTCACTGGGTGAAATTCCGGCACATTCCCAAAGATAAGCACCAAAAGAATATCATATTTCAGTAAAGCTGAAAGTAGCACACAAATGGACAACAAACCAAAAAAAAAAAAAAAACCAGAATTGAACCTTCCGTGTAAACCTCAACAACAGCTGCACCAAGAAGAAAGCCAAGAAAAATTAGATAGCATGGAACCAAGGTAAACAGGACATTAGTAGTCATTAGTTATTGAGAAGATAGTCGAAGATAAACAAATAAGATATGTGAAGATTAAGTCTATCTATCACTTAGTTGTCAAAACAGAGATATAGTCAATCTCTCACTTCGCAACCTTGATGAAATGTCACGAGAATTTAGAAAAAATTCAGCAATGTCCACATGAGAATCCAGACCTCATTGACCTTCCAACCTGATATTTTCAAGAGTAACCTCTCCTCGTCCAGATAAACAAAAGGGAAAAATTAAAAACACAGTGGAATCCTTCACCAAGATTTTCCAACCACTTGAACGCTGAACTTAAATCCCCTGTACCAGATGATCCAAATATTGCAAACCACTGATAACGACCAATACAGGATATTTCAAGTCAGCTTCCCTGTAGCCAAAAGTTCAACAACAGACATCACAGAAGGAAGGAGAATAAGGAAAATCTTGAAAACAGAACGAGATAAGCTTCAGATCCAATCGCATAATACACCTTTTGAGTTCAAGTCTCAAAAGACATTTAAAACTCATGGAATACAATGCCTCGTTAAAAATCACAAAGGCGGGCCTTAAGTAATTTCTTTTTTGAGAAAAGGGTAAGTAATTATAAAAGCAGTATGAATTGTGCTTGAATATTTACAAGAAATATACAGCTTCACATCAAAGAAGCATGGAATCAACTGTGTCTAACAGAGCTTCTGCATTCATTTATTCCCCTTTACATCAAAAAGAAGACGAAAGTATACAGTTGTTTTTTTATCTTCTGCATAGAGCTAGCTGTATTCTTCAAAGCATTTCACATTTCTCTCCTTCCAAATAGTCCACCAGATAGCAGCTGGGATAGTTCTCCACCACCAGTAGGGCCTTCAAGTAATTCCAAACCAAGACAGAATCAAAAACCACAATAAAATCTGCCCCAGATAACTCCAAAGAGGATTCGTACTGCGCAGCACACATGAGCTAGACTGTAATTTCAAAGCTGAGATACTACCCTAAATTGTTAATATTTGGCTAATATCTTGTGCGGCTCACGATGTAGAAAACACATATTCTACTAGAAAGGCAAGGAATGTACTCACAAATAAGATCTACGCCCTGCTCCTTAGATATTGGAGACCCGTTCATATAATAGAAAGAAGCAATTATGATCGCAGCTAGCAAGAGATCAAGAGAACCCAAAACGGTCAAAATGAAGAAGCAAAACACCACTTCAACGGAAAAGAGAGGCTAACCCATCAGAAGCAAACACGCAACTGCTTCTTATCAGAACTCAAGACAAGACAGGAACAGATTGCAGCCATCCCAACTATAGGTCTACTACTCGCTATTCTGCTGCTCAACACAACCAACAGCCGTAGTATCTTCAACAGCTAATCGAATCTTTTGCACCGCTTGATCATATCAAAGATAATGTGTAGTCTCTGATAGCTAGAGCTTTAACAGAAGCCACTTCCACTTCTCCTTCTGTGCCCATCTGATCCAGTGCTGTCCACAAGAAAACGTTACAGCCCAAAGGACACAGGCCTATTTCTGGTTAATCAACACATACAATGAACTCTTGGGCTGGTTATAACAGCAAATAAATAGGTTTCTGGAAATGCTAGGATGAAGAATAGCATGTACAGTAAACATGATGCAAACTGAGAGAAACAGCAATATTGGCAAAAATACGTTTCACATCCATAAAGCCAAACCCCACCAGAGCAGTAAATACCTTGAAAGAATTGGAGTAGGTCTTACATTGAATAGAAGTATGAATGCTTAAACCAGAATAATCGTGCAACACAGCAAGAGAGCGACCGGCAGATCTACAACTGCTAAAAAGTAGAACGGAAGTACCTCCAAGAGGTTCTAACTTTTCTCGTAGGTTCAGGAATAAATAGAAACTTTGTAAATGTGTAGGAGACTCTAGATTGATTGCTGTAGTGTTCATGAGGTTGTATATAATCCAATGTTCAGTAGGAAAGAGTGCTCTATGGCAACCCTTTGCCTCTTCTCGCACTCTTCATGTGCCTCCTGCAAAAGCAAAACCATCGCCAATACTGTACCAAATTGACCAGAGTGAATAGGAAAGACATCAATACCTCCTCTTAGACACAGAGACCAACAAAGTAGCTAAAGACATTTGAGAACATGTAAAAATTACACGTAAAACTAATAAAGGAGTACAGCCATCATAGCATTGCCAAATCTCTGAGTAGATGAAGAAAGTAATAGATAGAGACCAAATTTGCATAGTTGTCCACAAATGAGGAAGCAGCAGAACAGCACAAAAAAAATCTGCTGCTTCAGCATGCTAAGATTTGCCTGGACTTTGTATGAACAGGTAAACTGTAGGACTTGCATACCACCAAGAACTCCACGTACACGAGACCCATCCATGAGTCAAAGCCAAACGTTAAGATATTCAAATCACAGCAGCAGTCCAACCTCTCCCACGAGTGGGGCCAAAAAAATCCCAACCTGTCCCAACCTCTCCCAACCAATTACATTGATTACAGATACATACAATTAATCAGGCATGTAATCTTTCTCAAAGAGAATAACTCAGAAGTTCCGCCACACCAGCACCAGAAACAGCACAACTACCCAAATTTAAAACTATCAAATTCTTCACACAGTCACCCATAGCTGAACACAATCCGGGACTTGCTTCACATTTTCTGACAGCCCATTTACGCGCATAAACATCAGCATGTATCCAAAAAACCACAGAAAAACTCACATTAAACAGATGCAAGTATATCTGAACAAAGATGATGTGTAAACCTTGGTGCTCCACTGCTATCATTTTTCCATCTCAACCCTCATGCTCAGTACCACGAGAAAGCAAATCTACCTTGGCCATTGCACCTAACGTAATATACAAATATAGAATAATAAATGACTCATAGGATAGAAGTATACTTCCTTCTTAAATCCTAGTGCTACCAGCGTAGTCAAGGAGACGAGGAGATAATATTACGCGAACAGAAACGTATTCTTCACCTCAAAAGCAGCTTCAGAGGCAAGATCTGCGATAAATATTCCTGACAACTCAGAGGACAACCATAGATGAGTTAAGTGGAAGCGAGAGTTCAACACCAAAAACCTCAATTATTAGCGTTAGATATTATATACCTTCTTTCTTATTGCTAATTAGATATTACATTTCTTACACCTCATCACCCCGAAGAGCAGTGGCTCTATTGTTCTGCACGCCTACAGAACAACTCCAAAAGTACTGACGCTCAATCGAAAGAAAGAGCAATCAACTATATGCTTAACTCATGCCCCTCTATTTGAAGGAAAAGAGATGGGGAAGACTCAAGCAATGTACCTCAAGAGATGATAAGCACTCCATGAGTAGTTGCTTATTAGGGTGCTCCCCTTGTTGAGCCAACAGTATCAGCAGAGGCTCCAATAGTTTTTTAACTGGCCATATGGCATCAATTTCTTACCTAGATAATTACTGCCAGCCTCGTGGTGCTCGAATTTCTTCGAGATTCAGAAAAAAATGATTTGGTGATGTCACTCGGATCAAGGTTGTCTGAAATGTATGAAGCGTCGAACCTTATCCCAAAAAAGTTGGAAGCAGTGTTGATTATTAAACTGCCTTATACTTAATACTAGAAGACCAATAAGTAAGCTTGTTATGCGTCTCTTATTGCAGTTTTTATCAGTAAAGTCTACCTTGTCGCAGTTGAACACAAACTCACAGTGAGTTACACATACTGCTGAGGTCGTCAGATATCCTAACTGAAAAATTAGATCTAGGATTCAAATACTTGAAGTGAAGATAAAAGCTGGGACCTGATGTTGTCAAATCAATCTCAAGCTAGACGCCAAGTAAAAGCTAGGCGTCTAGCTAGCCTAGACGGAAAAAAATGCTAAGCATAATTACCAAACAGCCCGCCAGAGCCGATACTAAAGAAGTGAATAGAGGTGCATAGTTCTCTCCTCTCTTCATTGTCGATATCGTCTTCTGCTCTCCTGATTGAAAACAAAACCAAAACAAAAAACAAACAAAAAAAACAAGGGCAACACACGCATACCAGGAAAGAGCACTTCTTTCTGACAATAACAGAAGTGACAACTGACAAGATATGTATCTCCTTTGTTTTTCCAGGTGAATACCTGACCATCAATTATCAAGCAGGCATCAGAGGAAATGTAGATCATCAGCTCCATCAATGGTGGAAGGGGAGCAAGATAAATTCACAAACTACCACCAAAAGAGCACAGCTTAGACATTCAAATATGAGTCCTCTTGCTTATTCACAACACCAAATCGCAACCGTCACAATGAACAGAACCACACGAAAATTCAACTCCAGTTTCCCAATCGACACTGCACATCATGAAAACCAACAGACGGCTAAACGGAAAGTAGCGACACCCGACACAACATAACGATCATCAATAACAGGTTAGAAGCCACCACGGAGGACAAGGCACATAGTTGTTGACTTCTGCTTGATGTTGTTTTCCCCTTCAATTGTAGACAATGTTTTCTGCAAGAAACACAATTGTAAACGAGAACTAGCTAGAGGAAGACATATGAAATAGCAAAGTAAGAGAGAAAGCAAGACTTGAAACGAAAAGATATGAGAGAAAATGATATTGGACTTGGTTCCTTCACGCAGCCATGTATATCTCATCACTCCTGTATATGGTTCTTGAAACTTAAGTTTAGAAGGATCAGAAAAAAAGAACAATCCAAGGTTCTATCTTGAAAAATACCACTGCATAAACAATTTATCCATTTGTCCCTTAACTATTAGAGTAGATTTAACTCACCTCCCTCCCAATAAAAACAGACATTCATAAAATACGTGAACCTCCATTTGAAGGAAAAGAGACGGGAAAGTCAAGTGGTGCACCTCAATAGATGATAAGCTCCATAAAGAGTTCCCAAGTAGTGTGCTTCACTAGATGGAGCCAAGAATAACTGTCAGTACAGCATCACCTCCATACTAGGATTATTCAATATGGATACACAACTGTCAGCCTCGTACTGCTCAATTTTCATGTCCAGATTCAGAAATTCTGATTTGGTGATTCCCATTTAGATCAAGGTTGTCCAAAATGTATGCAGGCGTTAATCATTATCCCCAAAAAATTGCAACAAGTGTTGGCTATTGGCCTTGTACTCTTCACTAGAGACCAGTAAGGTAGTTTGTTATGAGTCTCTTATTGCAGTTGTAATCAGTAAAAGCTGCTTTATTAATCACAAGTTCGTATAAACTTCAGTACTGCAGCGCTCGTGAGATTTCCTTGGTGTGAAAGTAAATCGAACAAGCTGGGAGCTCCACAAAGCTACTGAATCAATCTTAAGCTAGACGCCCCATAAAAGCCTATGAGAACCGGAGCCCAGCATAATTGATATCAAAGAGGAGAATAGAGGTAGATAGTGCTCCTCATTACTGTAACCTCATCATTGTCAATATTGTCATCTGCACTCTGATTTAAAAAAAAGAAGAGGAAAAGCAAAACAAGACGAGCAATCACACAAATAAATATTACCAAGGGAGACTTGAGCACTTCTTTCTGACAATAACAGAACTGACGAGATTGAGTCCCCTTTGCTTTTCTAGGTGAATGCTGACCATCAAGTATCATGCAGGCGATGGCATCAAAGGCAAAGTTAATGTAGATCAGCTGCATCAATGGTGAAGAGGGGAGAAAGATAAAGTCGCCGACTACTGGACATAAGGAACCTCACATTCAAGATATCCATCCTCTTGCTTATTCACAACACAGAAACACAAAAGTCACAATGTACAGAACCACGAAAATCTTCAGTTCCAGTTTCCCATTGGCCACGCACATCATGAAAAGCAACAGATGACCACACGGACAGGAACGAGACAGGACACAACAAACAATCACTAACAGGTTACATACCATGGAACCGGGAACAAGGTACGGAGTTGATTTTCTGGATGTTGTTGTCAGCGGAAGTCCTTCCATTCTCCGCTGATTCAGTGCCAAAACTCTTCCATTCTCAGCTGCTTCGCTGCAACTATCAACCTCAGGTGACCTGGTGGAGTCTCCTGCTTATCCTGAGTCTCAGCTTTCACATTGTCCATGGTATCGCCTCTCTGGTCTTCCCAGTTGATGTTCTCAAAAAATCTGCATCCCACCGTGAAGGCATAGGCCAAGGCGAAGGATCGATTCGCTCTGGATGTTATAGTCCACAAGAATGCAGCCATCCACAAGCTGCTTGCTAGCAAAGATCAACCTCTGTCGACCAGAAGAAATTCCCTCCTTGTCCTAAATGCTGGACTTGAGCTGGGGACTCCACGACATTGCTGAATCAATCTTGAGCCACAGGGCAAGTAACAAAGCCTACGATTACCACAAACACCCAGTAGTGTTGATACCAAAGAAGAGAATAGCGGCACATAGTAGTCCTCCTCATTACTTCGACTGTCTCATCATTATCAATATCGTTTTCTGCTTTCCTCATTGAAACAAAAAGGGCATCAAACATAACAGGAGACTTGAGCATTTCTGTCTGAAGAACCAACAAGATATGCATCTCTTTTGGTTTTCTCGATGAGACCCATCAATTGTCACGCAGGAGATGGTATCAGCTGCATCAACATCAGTGGTGAAAGAGGGGAGCAAGATATATTCACCAACCACATGCAGATACTTGACATTCAAGATATCAATCCACTTGCTTATTCCCAGAACAGAAACACAAAAGTCATAATGAACGAACCTCGCCACATTTCAAGTTCCCCATTGGACACAACACATCATGAAAAGTAACGGATGATCAAACAGACAGAAAGGAGACCGGATTCAACATTACGACCATCATTAACAGGTTAGACGCCACCATGGAACTGAGGACAAGGTACGGAGTTACTTCTGGATGTTGTTGTCAGCGGAAGTCCTTTCTCAGCTGCCTCCCTGCAAAAGATCCTTCTATCTGGTGGAATGGAATTCCCTCCCTATTCTGAGTCTTAGCTTTCATATTGTCGTGGTATTGGATTCTGCATCCCAGATTGATGGTATTTGTACTTGATGTCCTCAAGAAAATCTGCATTCCACCACGGAGGTGTTGGCCAACGATTCCTTCTGGATATTGTAGTCCACAAGGATGCGACCATCCTCAAGTTGTTTGCTAACAAAGATCAGTCTCTACTGACCAAACAGTGATTCCCTCCTTGCCAGGACTGATGTACTTGAGCTGGGTGCTCCACGACCTTAATCAGTCTTAATCTAGACGTAAGTAAAAAAGCCTATGATTACCAGAAGCCCGGCAGAGTTAATACAACGAAGAGAATAGAGGTACATAGTGCTCCGCATCGTCGTCAATACTGTCTTCTGCTCTCCTGCTTTCTAAAAAGAAGAGATAGAACAAACAAAACGACAACAATCACACAAAATATACTCGGGAAACTTGAGCACTTATTTTCGGACAAATACCAATTGCATCCTTTGGTTTTCTAGGTGAACATAGATCATCAAGTATTGAGCAGGAGACAGAATCAAAGGGAATGTACATTACCGTATCACTGGTAGAAGGGGGGAGCAAGATAAATTCACCAACTACCACCAAAAGAGCACAGAGACTCGATTAGAAAACCATCCTTTTGCTTATTCACGATACAGCAACACAAGTCAGAATGAACAAAACCACAAAATATGATTCCAGTTTCCCATTGGACACAACACATCATGAAAATCAACAGACAACGAAACGACAGAAAAGAGATTCAATACAGCATAAAGACCATCACAAACAGTTTAAAAAACCACCATGGAGAAGGAGGACAAGGTACAGAGTGTTGCCAGCAAACGTTCAGTTCTAGACAATGTCTTCTGCGAGAAATGCAATTGTAAATGAGAAATGAGCTTCGAGGAAAATATATGAAATAGCGATGTCAGATAGGAAGCAAGACTTGAAAGAGATATGGCTTGAGAATGGAAATTGGGAGCTGGTTTCACTTCACACAGCCATGCATATCTCAGCACACTCACGTCAGTAAAACAGAGCTGCACAAACAGCTTAACCAGTGGTCTCTAACTGTTTTAAGTTATAAATTATATAACTTGCATTCCTAACCTCTATTTGAAGTAAAAGTGATGAGGAAGACCAACTGGCACACCTCAATAGATGGTGAGTTAGTTCATGTGCTTCCCTAGTTGCCATTAGAGCCCACAGAATCAGCAGGCTCCAAGCATGGGTAACTGTCAGTACAGCATAAACATCATACTGGGATAAATACCGTTGGCCTCCTCCTGCTCAAATTCCTCGTACAGATTCAGAAATTCTGATTTGGAGATTCCCATTCAGATCAAGGTTATCATAGATGTATGCAGTTTCATCCCTTATCACCAGAAAAATAGCAAGCAGTTCTGATTATTAAATTGCCTTGTACTTAGTGGTGGCACATGGTTATAAGAAAACAGTTAACCACCCATATTACCCACTAAAAAATGGATTGGATAACGCACTTTTTAAAAACGGGTCAAATATAAATAAGAACCATATTATCTATTTAGAAAATGGATAACCAATGAGTAACCAATGAATAACTAATAGATTTAGCTTTTACATCTGTTTTGTTGAGACCTGTACCAAAGTTTAATTTTTACATTTGTAAATCCTCAAATTGGGGGTTCCTCAAGTTTGGGATATTAGGAATTCTCCAAAAAGTGATCATATTAAAGAAGTCGGGAATAATATGATTACCCATATTATCCGCCACTTAACCCGTTTTTTATCCGTATTAAATATGGGTCGGGTCGGATGATGTATCCGCTTTTTCATTACCCACTTTCGACCTGAACCATATCCAACCCGACCCGCCCGTTTGCCACTCCTACTTGTACTTGTAGGTAGATGACCAGTATGCTCGTTCGCTATGCTTCTCTCGCTGCACCTTTAGGGGTCGTTTGGTACGAACACAAGTAATGCAGAGATTAGTAATGCAAGGATTAGTAATGCAGGGATTGTAGTGCTGGGATTATTTTTTATCAAGTGTTTGGTTCATTGTATTAAAAATTAATTATGCAATGTATAATCTAAATTTGTGTTTAGTTTAAAACTATGTAAAATATTCTTTACAATTATACCTTTGATTTAGTAATTTTAAGTCTTATCCATGTATAGCTAATCCATGGATTAATAATCCCTTACTTTCCTTGGTATTAGTTAATCCCTCATATGAGGTATAACTAATCCATGTATTAAGTAGGAGTAAATTGAATTGACCAACCAAACATGGTATTGGACGGATTAAATTTTTATACGGGGATTATTTTACTTAATACGGCCTACCAAACGACCCCTTAATCATCAAAGTCTGCCTTGTTCACAAAATTCAGGTGAACTTCACATACTGTTGAGGTCGTGGGATATCCTTAGTGAGAAAGTAGATCAAAGATTCCAATACTTGAAGATACAAGCTGGGAGCTTCACGATGTTATTGAATCAATCTAAGCTAGACGCCAAGTAATAAAGCCAGAAATGTAGAAAGCACGACCACCAGAATCCCAGCAGAGTGGATACCCAGAAGAGTTGATACCAAAGAAGAGAACAGATCCTCATCAACATGGTCTTCCCCTCTCCTGATTGAAAACTAAAAAGGAATGAATACAAAACAAGGGCAATCACACAAACAAATATGCCAGGGGAGATTCGCGCACTTCTTTATGACAATAACAGAACCTACAATTATGCATCTCCTCTGGTTTCTGGGCGAATACCTGACCATCAATTATCAAGCAGGAAATGCCATCAAAAGGAATGTAGATCAACCGCCTCACAGTGAAAGAGGGGAGAAAGATAAATTCACAAACTGACACCAAGGGAGCACAGCGACTTGACACTCAAGATATACATCCTCTCACCTATTCATAAAACAGAAAAACAGAAGTCATAATGAATAGAACCACACAAAAATTCAAGTCCAGTTTCCAATACAATACCGCACATCATGAAAAGCAACAGACGACTAAACGGACAGTAACGAGATCCAACACAACATAACGACCATCAATAACAGGTTAGAAGCTACCACAGAGCAGGCAGAGGACAAGGTACAGAGTTGACTTCTTCTGGATGTTATTGCCAGTGAAAGTGTTCCATGCACAGCCGCTTCCCTGCAAAATCTCCTCCCATTCTCAGTTGTTTCCCTGCAAAGATCGACCTCCACTTATCTGGTGGAACTCCTTCCTTGTAGGCCAAGATGAAGGATTCTTCTTGATTATGTAGACCACAAGAATGCATCACCCTCAAGCTGCTTGCTAGCAAAGATCATCCTCTGCTTACCTGGAGAAACTCCCTCCTTGCTCTGGAACTTGGCGTTGATGCTGTCAATCGTGTTGGAACTTTCAACCTCCAGTTATAAGGTGGCCTCCCTGAGGGTCTAATCTACAAGCAACCACAGGGATGGAACACCAGGTGAAGGGTATACTCCTTCCTAGTGTCGCATTCTACTAGGGTGCAGCTGTCCTTCAACTGCTCCCCACCAAATAATCAAGAACTTGCTCAACAACCAAGATGCTGACCAGAGCATAGGACCAGCTAGCACTTCATAAGTAACCAAAAAAATAAAACTGAATGAGGTTAAATAGAAGTTGTATGAAACCAATCAATTGTGCAGGGACACCGTCCATACTTCTCATCCCCACCACCTACAAAGAGAAGGCCTATAAAGATGAACAATATGAACTGCTGCCGCCAATGTCCAGATAGGATTAGAACATCCCAAAATATCCAAGTACTACAAAATTCACATTATGAGCAGTAACCAAAGAAACGAAACTGCCGAGCCAGGCTTATCCACGAGCATGATGAAGCTAATCAAACAATACAACAACTCTTAAGCATAAAATAGGTAATAAAGTAAGAAGGCAGTAGATATCCGACAAGCCACAATACTCCACCACATGTTGCCCCTAAAAAGGGTCTATTCTTGACCTTTTGGAACTTCATCTGAACTGGATATCACTCTATCACAGCCACTTCCATCTCATCACACTCATGTATTGGTGAATCTTGAAACGATCAAACAGATAAGAGAAAAGAACAATCCAAACCTACACTGCATAAATACTTGGACCTGTTGAGTTTTATTAGAAAAAAAAATTGGAAAACGAAAGATGCACATTCACAATATATATCATGGATTTAAAGGGAAAGAGATGGTGAAGACTGGAGGGATGCCCCCAACCAATTCGCTTGTCTCCACAAGCCATAAGCTCCTTCCTTGGACGAGGGTCATTGCTCCATTCCAGATGATCTGATGTGTCACAACAGTTGGTTATTAGAATAACCTCACATCCTCGTTGGAAGCTGTCCATTATAAAGCTGATATGTTACTCTTGTTACCTGGAGTATGTCCAAAGAGTGTCTTATTGGCATTGACGAGTGGTAGCAAGCTACTCGAGCATTGCACATATTCTCGGGGAGAAAAGTGAAAGTGGCATCTTTCTGTATGGTTAACCCCACAGCAGGAAAAAAATATGAATAGCATTATGTATAAAGAACGAACTGAGAACACCAAAGATCCAGCAAGGTCGAAGTTTCATAACCTTACTGAATTGATCTTTAGCTAGATGCCAGGAAACAAAGACCTTGCAAGAACCAAGCATGATTTACCAGCAGCACAGGGTTGATAATGAATGTTTTCATGTAAAACTTCAGAGTTCTCATCTTCTATTTACAATGGCATAAAAAGGAAACAGACAATCAACTAGTTCCTTCTCTTTTAAAATGCACATTTCCGACATTCTTGTGGATTTCAAGGTGATAACTATAACTGGTGGTTCACCGTCAACAATCATCAAACAGAAGATGTAGATCAATTACAATGTATATCAACTGCATTGGATAAAATAAAGGAAAGTTCATTTACTGCCAACAAATAGCACAAAAAACTAGACATTAGGACAGAATTCGGAATCTTTATTCACATCAGAGAACATAAAAGAAACAGCAAACAGAAATAGAATAGAACATCTTCGGGACCTCAGTAGACAAAGCACGTCACGACCACAACTAGAAACAGACACAGCCAATCAACACGACACAACGACATCAACAACAGGCAACCTAGAAACCACCACGGAGACGGAGGACAAGGTGAAGGGTTGACTCTTTCTGGATATTGTAGTCGGCCAAGGTCCTTCCATCCTCGAGCTGCTTCCCAGCAAAGATCAACCTCTGCTGGTCTGGCGGGATACCCTCCTTGTCCTGGATCTTAGCTTTCACATTGTCGATGGTGTCAGAGCTCTCCACCTCCAAGGTGATGGTCTTCCCAGTCAATGTCTTCACGAAGATCTGCATTCCTCCCCTCAGCCTCAGCACCAAATGCAGGGTGGACTCCTTCTGAATGTTGTAGTCCGCAAGGGTGCGACCATCTTCCAACTGCTTTCCTGCAAATATTAGCCTCTGCTGGTCTGGGGGAATCCCCTCCTTGTCCTGGATCTTGGCCTTGACGTTGTCAATGGTGTCAGAACTCTCGACCTCAAGGGTGATGGTCTTGCCGGTGAGGGTTTTGACGAAGATCTGCATACCACCACGGAGACGGAGGACCAGGTGAAGGGTAGATTCCTTCTGGATGTTGTAATCTGCGAGCGTACGGCCATCCTCCAGCTGCTTGCCGGCGAAGATCAACCTCTGCTGGTCTGGTGGAATTCCCTCCTTATCCTGAATTTTGGCCTTGACATTATCGATGGTGTCAGAACTCTCGACCTCAAGGGTGATTGTTTTGCCGGTGAGGGTTTTGACGAAGATCTGCATCCCACCACGGAGACGGAGGACCAAGTGAAGGGTAGATTCCTTCTGGATGTTGTAATCGGCGAGAGTACGGCCGTCCTCAAGCTGCTTGCCGGCGAAGATAAGCCTTTGCTGATCTGGGGGAATTCCTTCCTTGTCCTGGATTTTGGCTTTTACGTTGTCGATTGTGTCGGAACTCTCGACCTCGAGAGTGATGGTCTTTCCGGTAAGGGTTTTCACGAAGATCTGCATCTGTAAATATATAATAACAACAACAAACAATTAAAACAATGAACTTCAAAATTAGGACTTTAGAGACCCAAATCGTTAATTCAATAAAAGGAACTGCTAAAGTGAAAAATTGAGGAAATTCTCAAACCTTGAGAGAGAAATTTGAAGGCGATGAAAGAAGTAGAGAAGATAAGTCTGATGAATGATGGAGAAATAAACACGGGAGAGCCTCCTTTTATGGACGCTACGGCCGGCTCAACACGAAACCGCCTCGTGGATTGGCCTATTATATGATGACACGTGTTCTAACGACGTGTAGTGCACCAAAACAACACGCTAACACTATCTTTCTCCGCCCTTTCCTTGTATGGTTGGGAAATTAGGAGCGTGAGTGTGGCACTCTCACGCGCCTTCGGGAAAAAGCTAGAAAAGTGGGTATCGTTGAATATTAAAATAAGTTTTTGTGAATAATTTAATTTTCAATTTGAGCCCATCATAAATTTATAATTCATGTGAAAGAATCAAAGTGCTAACTATTTATGATGAAATACATAGTTGACCATCATGTTGTGTCAATAAAATTCATCTAAATAATTTAAAAATCAAAGTCTCTTATGGTTATACAGTAAATGCTTCAAAGTTTGGACATATAATTAGTAAAATAATAAAGTGAAAATAATAAAAAAGGAATGGATTAAAAAAGAAACTCAACATGAACATGACGCAAAATAGGTATTAGTCAAAGTATATCAAAAATTGATACTATCAAATGGTAAGAGGATTACTTAAACTAATGACTTCTTATAACCAAGTACTCACATTGTTGTGATATGTAGATTATGAGTTTGTACGCTAATTTAACGAATCTAATAGACGCAAAAAAAAAATTTGTCATATAAACACTTCGGTAGGATATGATTTTTTATGTTATACACCAATTTAAAAAATTTAATAGACAAAAAGAACATTTACTATATAAATACTTTTACATGCACGGTTTGCACTTTGCACTTAAAAATATTTAGACAATGAGTCCATAATAAGAAAGGAAGTTATCAGCATACATAAATATTCATAAATATCATTCTAATTTCATTAAGTTAAAAAGAGTTAGTAACAACAAAAATACATTAATGTTAAGAAAAAGAATACATACATCTGTCGAAATTTAAAGGACTAAACTTCTATTTGATTTGAAATACTACATAAGTACTTTTTTATTGTAGTTTTGTGTAGCAAAGTTATTACTCTGTATATAACAATATGCTGCTAAAAGTTCTACTTATACTTCAATACATATATACAAAAAATATTAAAATTATGACTTAGTAGCAACAATACTTTCAGTTACACAACTATAAAAAAGAAATTAAGTGTATATATTTATTATTTATCCTTTAATTTTATATAAACTCACAAGAGATGTACCATTTTATTACAAATGTAAACCTTACCACATTTAGAGACTAAATGAAAGCATTAAATTATTATTCTTTACTACTAATTAAAGTTTCGGGTTGAAATTTTAGGAATGAAATTTTTTTGATAAGGAAGACTTCTTCCTTTAACAAGCCTTATGCGGTATAAATACGTTTAATTGAGACCTAATACGAATTAGAGGAATATAATAATAAATAACTTGTAGTCTATTGATATCAAATGGTATTCTCATGCCAATATTATAAATTATTTAAAGCGGATTTAATTATAGCAAAATAGATTAAGAAAAAAATCAAGATTTTTAGTGTGGTATTTTAAAATTAGAATTATTTTTGGATATGAAATACAATTTGAAGTTGTTTTTGAATTTTTGCGAGTGCTTTAAAGTGAAAATTTTTAAAAATTTTCGAAATTCAACTTCAAGTAAAATTAAAAATTTCATGGCCGAACATTAATTTTTTTAAAAAAAAAGTGAACTTTTTTTTGGAAAAAAGGTATTTTTTTCTTATGGCCAAACGGGTCCTTAGGAAGGGTATAAGAAAAACTTTCGGTGTGCACTAGCGGATATTGTTGTTACGCTCTTGGTGTGCGTCTGAGTCTGTAAAAGTTGATTAATGATTAGCTTTTTCTCTTTCTTTTTCGTTTTATTTCAGAGGAAAGTTTCTTTCCTTCTTTTTCATTAGCACAATGATTAGCTCTCTATTTCTTTATTTCTGTCTTTCGGGTTTTTAAAGAAAAAAACAGAAAAAGATTAGTTGAATTGAACCACTTTCTTCGGCAAATTCATTTGGAACGTTAAAAGTTGAAATTTGAAAACGTCATTATGTCCTCGTCTTCAAAACCGGGGGCGTTGAACCATCCACTTGGTTTTTGTTTAACTTTTCTTTTTTGTCAACTACCCCAATTTGATTCACTCGATTAAGATATTTTGCTAATGTTATGTCATTTTGTACTTTATTCGTTTCAATTTACATAAAAATATTTAATTGAATATAAAATTTAAAAAATAAAAAAATATTTTTAAAATTTTATAATTTAATAAAAATTACAAAAATTTGTATGACTAGAATCATCTCATTAAATATTAAATAAAAATTTTAAAAATTAAATTGATATTAAATATAAAAAGATATCATTTTTCCTCAAACAAACTAAAAAAGAAAAAATACAACATAAATGAAAGGAAGAAGCAATAAAAAATTAAATTAAGATTTTCTTTTTATAGGTGGCGCCTTTTTGGAAGCTAAAAAATGCAAAAGAATTTAAGTGGGCTGGGCTTTAGCATGCAGATGGTAAATAGCCACTTTTCAGATCGGCTATTAGAGTTTAGCCATACTTTAAATTATAGTGACAAAGAAAGCCATTTATCTAATTAAATTAACGTGTTTGTCCCTAACTAAAATACATAATAGAACTACAGTAATCGGCACTGAAAGTCAAAATTTGACAAGTAGAACTCGAACAAATTATGCTGGAATTTTTAAAATCCAGCCATTTTGAACCTTTACTAATATAAAATTCAAACTGCACGATCGATTCCTGATTTTTGAATATTTATTAGTGCAAACTCCAGTATCAATTCATGATTTTTGAATTATACTTCACCAATTTTTAAATTTTATAAATATAAAATTCAAAAAAAAACTGATTTTTAAACCTTTATTAGTGCAAAATCCAAGAAAATATTTAAGAAATATTCATGTTTTTTGAATTTACATTATACTTCAACAGTTTTTAACCTTTAAATATAAACTCTAAGAAAAAATACTGGCTTTTGGTCCTTTACTAGTGTAAAATCTAGGAACAATTCATGATTTTTGAATTCACGTTATACTTCATCAATTTTTAACCTTTAAATATAAAATTCAGGAAAAAATATTAATTTTTGGACCTTTACTAGTGCAAAATTTAGAAAATCTATGAATAATTTATGGTTTTTGAGTTTACATTATACTTTAGCAATTTTTAACTTTTAAATATAAAATTTAGAAAAAATTACTGATTTTTGAACCTTTCCTAGTGCAAAATCCACAAAAAAGTTAGGAATAATTCGTGGTTTTTGATTTCACATTATACTTCAATAATTGAGAGATATTGCTTCAGGTCATTCAAACTCCAAGAATAATTACTGAATTTTAAACTTATAAATATTCAAAATTCAATAATTATTTCTGGAGTTGTTTCGTGTTTTAAATAGGGTACTTTTATCTAGACTTGTATTTTCACATTGATAAGTGAATTTTTTATTAATATAATTTAAAATATAGTTGAGCTATAATAGCCAATCTAAAAAGTGGCCAACCCAACTAATTTTACATGTTACACACGAGGGTGGGCTGGGCTTACTACGACGGTAACTCATGTTTAAAGCCTCAATTATCCAATCCATTAATTGTGGGAGTTTTTCGTTACTGTACCATAATTCAAACTGATTTACCAAAGTTATCTAAAGTTTCAATTTTACCCACTATAACCGTGTTTTCTTTAAAATTTATATATAATCTATTATTAGTGCATTAATTAGGCGATTTAGTTATACCCTTTTTTTTTTTTTACCTCTCCTCTTTCCCTGTTCTCTGTCCCCTCTCTCTCCATCCATAACTTCGTTAATTGAGTACGTACGTATGGATTAATGGAGACATAGAGGACTTGAAATGTCACATATCCCTATCCCTTTAACGTTTCTCGGACTCCCTATTAGTCACGGGTCGCCATAAAAAGCCTTTCAGAGAATTTGACTATTGTGTACCTACAAAAATCAACAAAAATGGGATATGAGGTTTTGCTTATTTCGATGATAATGCTTTTAATGTGAAACTCAAAATTTCTCCACTCAAATCATTTAATTTTGCACAAATATTCAAGTTTTTCAGATAAAACAAGCATGAATTAGTGCATATGAGTCGATTTGAAATTCATTCTATATTTTTCTTTCTTTAACAAATCGAGCAAGAAACGAATAATTTATGGTACAACAACATACAAATTAAAAATAAATTTGATACATCTACAACAACATACTAATTATATAATTACAATTTATTTACAACTTATCTATAATTTTCATATATCATTCTTACCCAGTTAAATATAACTACAATATCATACAATTCAAATATATATTTTAATACAATATGTCTTTTGTATGTATTGTATATGATACATATATCCTTTGTATATGGTGAGTTATTCTTACTCTCTGAAATTCCAATCAAAACTTCTTCTCTTGGTATAATTTTCATACACATTAACAACTTTATGTAAAAGGATAGTATGTATAACTTAAACACAAATTTCATACAACGATTCATACAATATATAACTAATTTCCAACTTTTATACAACATTCAAATAAAAACATATATAACTACAACATAATACAACTTAAATATAATTTACATACAACTATAATACGATTTTGTATTTATGTCGTATGTCGTGTTTTCTTCTTCTGCTTCTTCTTCTTCTTCTTAAAATTTAGATATAAACCCAAAAAATATTCTCAATCGTTTGCAACAACACCCAAACCAAAAAGAAATATTTTTTAAAAATCCGAATTCGAATTCAAAACTTCAAATTTTTTTAACGGCTATCAATAATGGAGAGTCAAACGCTTTCAAATTTTATTGATTAAAAATTTCAATTCGAATACCACATGTGCAACATGGAAGCAAATTGCTAAGTTAAAACTCAATAGTAAAACGATTTAAATTTATTGATGAATTCATTGGGGGGGG
>MCJB01050574.1:100469-205216 GCA_002018475.1 Nicotiana obtusifolia
GGGGGTTAAAGTAGATAAGAAAATAAGAGAAAATCGAAGGAATAAAAATAGGGTTAGGAAAAGAACAGAAAATGAGAGAGAGAGACATCCTCAAAGAGGGATAACTGATATTTCCAATTCAATTCCTAATATAAAGGGATACTTATTTAATACTTATTTTTATATTTGGTAAATTATATATCAACTTGTAATTAAGTTAAAACTTCAATAATGAGGGTAAATAAGTTTCAAAAGTAGTATAGATAAGTAAAAATTCCTTAATTGAAGTGTATCGCAGAAACCATATGCAAAGGGGATTTGAATCTAGGGATTGTCCATCTACTTTGGATAATTAGCCACGTTTATCCCTTTTTTTACTTTCCGTTTAAAATCGTCCCCACTGTTAACATAGTATTTATAATTATCTCTAATCCTAACAGATGTCCAAAATGGCACCGGGACCCCATAATAATTTGACAACTAGGTAAATATGAACCTATTCTTAAAAACCCATCTAACCCTATTAGATTATACTAGAATCCATTAATTAATCTTCTTCTTTATCGAATTAAGAAGACCAATAGCCTTCAGATCTAGGTCCCTAAAACAGAAAAGAAAAAGAGAAATAACATAAATGGGGGTGGGGTCATCCAAGTTTTGTCACTATTCGGAGGGATTTTTCGGTGGTTGGCGTGCTCCGGCTAATTCCCCAGTGACATTGTGTTCTTGATTGTGCAGTTTTGAGAGGCTGAAAAATGAGAGGAAGAGGGGAGGAAGAGAGAGAGAGAGAGAGAGAGAGAGGTGGAGCAGTATGGTGGTCACCGTGGCATAGGCATTCTTCGGCGAAGCCTTTTCCCCATAATTCGACTCACCATCGCCAGGAATTTTATCTCCATGTGCGATTGACGAACACAATCTTCTTCCATATAAAATCAAGGAAACCTCCCAAAATTTACTAGAAGAAATAGTCATCAAAATTAGTTTTCAAATAATTACACTGAGAAAACAAGAAATATTTTCTCTTCAAAAAGTGAATTTTCCAACATATCAGTCCAATCTATCTATTTTATCCCATTAATTGGGCCCATAAATTTACATGGAAAAGATACCCATCAAACTCGAAATATTTCGTACTTCTTCATAAAGAATTTGAGAAATTTCTTTGGTAAAACAACTGGGCTGAAGATGCCCGTTATGGTATTTTCTATTTCATTTTCGATGTTGATGATGCCGGATTAACATTGTAATTCTACTGGTAAGACTTTTTTAGTTTTGAAAATTCTGTGATGATCACAATTTGAAGAAATTTTCAGGAATTACAGGTGTAGTGTATTTTCATAAAGGTGGTTGGCCGGATTACTTTGAGCTACTACACAGTAGTTGGATAGTTGGGTCAAATAAATGGGTACGAGTCTTTAAAAGTTATGTTGATATGGGTTCATACTTGCCTAGTTAGAAAATTATTATGAGGGGTCCCAGTGCCATGTTGGATATCTGTTAGGGTTAGGAATAATTTAAATACTATAGTAACGGTGGGGACAGTTTTAGACGGAAAGTAGAAATGGAGATAAACATGGTCAATTATCCAAGTAAAGGGACACTTTTGGTCCTTTTCCCTTGAATCTATTTACTCTGAAAGTTACGAAAGAGAATCATTCAACTGGATTATTTGATATCATTTCGAATTGAGACGATCATCGTAGCATCCAGAAGATTTTTCAAATGTCAAAGAACTCATTAGAAGGTCATTAAGCATTAAATGTATTATTTGTAAGCTAACAACAAATATGATTATGGATAAATCTATTTGAATATGCGGGCATGTATTGTACATAGTTTGAAGGATTATAATGATGTTTAGAAGTGGGAAGAAGTAGCTTGGAACAAGTTAGAATTGTTGAAGAGAATAAGACGGCAAAAGTCGCACATAACCTAACTTCAAACGATCATATCTCCCTCTGTA
The DNA here is from genome assembly GCA_002018475.1 of Nicotiana obtusifolia. Taxonomy (NCBI): domain Eukaryota; kingdom Viridiplantae; phylum Streptophyta; class Magnoliopsida; order Solanales; family Solanaceae; genus Nicotiana; species Nicotiana obtusifolia. The sequence goes on from MCJB01050574.1 coordinate 102,412, forward strand.
TAACGAGTTAAAAGTTATGACAAATTTACGGAGCAATGTCCAACATACACGGCGACTGCAGGACCACGCACCTGAGAGCGCACCTGAAGAAGTTGGCTGCCACAAGTACGTGCCCGGATGCGCGTTCAACTCCCATATGCGCAGCTGTAAAGCCCCGTAAATTTTTATAATTAATTCAAGTTTATTTTGAGTTTAAAGATGTAATTCCATTAAATTCGAACCGCATGAGAGTGCCTAAATGGTACAAGGTTAATGAAATGCTTAAGCATAATTACTTTACCAAATGAATTGAGTATGAATCTAATGGAAATTAATAAGGGAATAAAAAGGAAATGGAAAAAAAGAGTTACGTTGGCTAAGAAAAGTCCTCCAGCACACTCGGAAAATTTATTAAGCTTCAAAGGAATGAATATTAGATAATATGCATGGAAAGAGTGAAAATAAAATAAAGATCGAGCTTGCAACAAAGGAGGCTAATTAAAAATGAATTGGAAAAGTAAGGATGTTATGAAGCAAGGGGACAAAGGAATACAAAGTCCAAGAGTAGTAAATTGGCAAACAAAGAATGAAGTTTGTATGTCTCGATTTTGAAGCTGCCAATTTTTGAGGCACTGAACTTGTCCCATAGCGCCAAAGTTGGCGTCCCCACAAATTGAAGGAGCTGGGATGCACGCGATGAAGCATGCGACGCGTCCCATGCGGCATCCGAGTTCTGAAGCCTTTTAAAGGCAATTACGGGAGGAGATTGGTCTTTTATTTTGAGGCTTTGTGTCACGTTTTTAGTCGTTAACTAAGTATACGTGCAACACTTGATAATTTAATCACGATCTTGCACAGCTTGCTCATGTTCTTGCTATGCGAAGTCAGCCTTACTACACTCAAAATCGTTAAAAGAATGGTAGAAAGAACACAAGAGAATTGATAAAGGAAGCTTTGTATTAGAGAGAACTTGAATTGTTTTCTTGGTGAATTACAAATGGATGGCCCCATTATATACTAGTCTCCTAGGAGATAGAGTGTAAATATTAATTGTTACACAAGTCCTTAATATTTACAAGATAAAGGGCTTTCTCTAGAAATCTCTACAAGCCTAGAAGATTTCAAGGACTTTCCTAGCAAATCCATAGGTATCTAGGGTCTTCCAAAGGGAATGTCCATACTTTTCTAGAATCTTCTCACAAATGCTAGCCTTCCTCCTATGTAAGCTTCCACATGGCTTTAATATATGCCAAATGGCACCTATGTGGCATGATGACATGGCAGGTCATCACACTCTCCCCTACCTAATGTTGTGACGACCGCGGTGCAATGCTGCTGCATAAACTCTCGGATCTTATCTTTGAATTGCCATAAGTCTTCATATTGTTCCCATGTGGCCTCATCCGGTGATTGCCCCTTCCAATGGACGAGGAACATAGCGGTGGCTTTTTGCCCTTGTTTTCCCTTGCCTGATAATTCATGATAGCCTCAACCTCCCTATCATGTAAGGAGATGATAGTCATAGGCTCTCGACTTGATTGGCCCCTACTTGGGTCATCCTTATCTTCATGATATGGCTTAAGTATGCTGGCATGGAAGACGGGGTAGATCTTAAGATACGATGGCATGTCAAGCTTGTATGAGATCTTGCATATCCTGGCGACGATCTTAAATGGCCCCTCATACTTGCGAATCAGATTCTGATGCATGCTCCGTAGTGCCTTGAACTGTCTTGGGTTAAACTTTACCATGTCCATGTCCCCAGCTCTATAATCCGTGGGACGCCGCTTACGGTCCGCAAACCTCTTCATCTTCTTAGCTGCCCTTTCCAAGTAGGACTTAGCAGTGTCAAGCTGGTTCTCCCATCCTTTGGCCATATGATAAGCCCCCAAACTCTTTCCCTCGAACGCGGCTGGTAATGAATGTGGAGTTTGTGGCTTTTGGCCTATGGCTAGCTCAAATGGTGTCCGCCCCATAGACTCACTCCGCTGCAAGTTATAAGAGAATTGGGCGATGTCTAGGAGCCTTGCCCAATGTTTTTGATGTGCGCTAACATAATTCCTCAAGTAGCATTCTAGTAAGGCATTGACCAGTTCTGTTTGTCCATCCGTTTGTGAGTGGAAACTAGTGAAAAAGTGCAGTTCCGTGCCTAGTATGCCGAATAACTCTCTCCAAAAGTTTCCAATAAAACGGGTGTCTCGATCACTGATAATATGTCTTGGTAAGCCCCAATACTTCACCACGTTCTTAAATAATAGTTTGGCGGCTTCCTTGGCAGTGCTACCTGGTGAGGCGGGCATGAAGGTGGCATATTTGGAAAACCTATCACCACCACCATAATAGTACCATAACTGTCGGACTTCGGTAGGCAAGTGATAAAGTCCATAGTCACGCTCTCCTATGGACGTTCTGCAACTGGTAGTGGCTCCAAAAGTCCTTCGGGTTTTTTTCGCTCAACCTTGTCCTGTTGACAGAAAAGACAAGTCTGCACATAACACTCTATGTCATCTTGCATACATGGCCAATAGTAGACTGACTCAACCAAGGCCCTAATGCAACGTTGGCATGGATGACCAGCCCATATTGTGTCATGACTCTCCCTTATGATCCACCGTCTAATGTCTCCAAACTTAGGCACGTAGACCCCCCGACCTATAGTAAGCAGTAGGCTGTCTTCAACCCAAAAACATCTCGTGTTGCCCTGGTTGGCTAACTCGATAAGTTTTTTGGCTGTCGGATCATGTTGCATGCCTTCTTTTATAGCCTCACGAATGTCCCATCTTGTTGAAGTGATTGCACCAAGTTCGACTTTTCGGCTTAAGGCTTCGGCTACAACGTTACCTTTGCCCGGCTTATACTCCAGCACATAATCAAATTCGGCCTAGAAATCCTGCCACCTAGCATGTTTTGGTGTGAGCTTCTTCTGCGTCTGAAAGTAGCTAGTAGCTACATTGTCGGTCTTCACCACGAATCTCGACCCGAGCAAATAATGTCGCCATGTACGAAGGCAATGCATAATGGCAGTCATCTCCTTCTCTTGCACCGTGTAATGCCGCTGCATTTTATTTAACTTGCGGCTCTCAAATGCTATGGGATGCTTATCCTGCATCAAGACACCCCCAATGGCAAAATATGAGGCATCTGTATGCACCTCAACTGTCTTGGAAAAGTCAGGTAATGCCAAGACTGGCTCCTCTGTTACAGCTGCCTTAAGGCCTTCACACGCTTTTGACAATGATCCGTCCAAACCCATGGCTTGTTCTTATTTAGCAACCCAGTCAATGGAGTGGCTTTTGCTGAGTAGCCACTGATGAACCGACAATAGTAGTTAACAAGGCCAAGGAAGGATCTCAACTCAGTTACCTTTATAGGTGCCTCCCTCTCCTGGATAGCACGTACCTTAGCCTCTACATAGCTCACCATTTCTAATAACATGGCCTAAGAAGTGCACCTTTGATTGTGCAAACTTGCATTTCTCCCTCTTAATGTATAGCTCGTTCTCCCGCAAGACTTGGAAAACCTTCCTTAAGTGCTCCATGTGCTCCTCCAAGGTGTTGTTGTAGATGACTATGTCGTCTAGGTAGACTACCACAAACTGATCAAGGTAGGGATGGAAAATCTTGTTCATAAGGGTGCAAAATGTGGCTGGTGCATTGGTTAATCCGAAGGGCATCACCAACCACTCAAAATCTCCATATCTCGTCACACATGTTGTCTTCGGCTCATCCCTTTCTGCAATGCGAACCTGGTAGTAGCCCTTGCGAAGAACCATCTTGGTAAATAACTTGGCTTGCCCAAGTCTATCGAACAAGTCAGCAATGAGAGGGATTGGGTACTTATTCTTCACTGTGACCTTATTAAGTGCTCGGTAGTTTATGCACAAGCGCAGCGATCCATCCTTCTTCTTTTGGAACAATACTGGTGTGCCGAAAGGTGCCTTTGATGGGCGAATGTGACCAACATCTAGCAGCTCTTTCAATTGTTTCCTGAGCTCCTCTAGCTCGGGCGGTGCCATATGATATGGGGAAAATGTGGGTGGCTTAGCCCTTGGCTCCAACTCCATTTTGTGATCCACCTCTCGCCTAGGTGGAAAGTTCTTAGGCAACTCCTCGAGCATGACATCTTTGTTTTCCTCAAGCAAATTCTCTACGCAAGGCGGCAATGTCTCTTGAAAACTCGCCGTCCTCCAGACATGTGATGGTTGCCACGAACATCGGCTCCCCCTTCTTGATCCCCTTAACAACCTGCATGGCTGAAAGTTGTGCTTGGATCTGTCCGTGTGGCATAGTCATTATAGGTACCATGCAAGATCCTTCTTGCTCCATAACCAAGAGACGTTGGAGGTAGGGGTCGATCAAAGTATGATAATGTCTAAAGAACTTTTGCCCCAATATGATGTCAAAGATATCTATAGCGGTTACGGTGAAGTTTGTCATACCTTTCCAAGTTCCCAATTTGACACCAACTCCATTAGCTACCCCACGAGCATTATGTACCTCGGCATTCACGGTCTTGACGCAAGAATTGGTTGGAGCAAGCTCAATTCTAGTCTCTTCGCGGCAGCCTCAGTCATGAAATTATGAGTTGCTCCAGTATCCACCATTGCACGAGTAGGCTTGTTGTTGATGGTGAGATCCACGTACTAATTTCCATTCTCGGTAGGTTGGATAGATTGCTTCGTGACAGCACCGCATAATCTGATCATACCCAACTGTGCGGTTCCCGAACTCTCTCCCTGCGATTGCTCCTTCCATTCACGGACCATGGCGCTGAGGCTCTTTAGGTCGGGACAATTCCTGAAGCTGTGCGGCCCTCCGCATATGTAACATCCCTTCTTCTCGGCCTGCGCCTTCTTCTCAGCGTAGCCCTGATGGCAACTCGACTTTCTGGAATCTTGAGTCTTGCAGTATTGTTGTTGTATCTCCTTGCCTTTGCCATGGTCTCCTCCACCTTTGACATTGTTAAACTTCTGCTAGGATCTGCAGCGCTTCAGTAGGCCCTAGGCACTGATGTGAGGTAAAGTTTTAACCAATGCAACATACTATCCATAAACATTGTACTCCCATAATATAATAAGGCAAGAAAGCGGAAAATTTCAAAAAAGTAAAATGGAAAAAGTTCCCCCTTTTGATTAGCCTCTTTCCAAGAGGGAGGCTTCCATTCAAAGCTTATAACACTTCTCCTTCCGACCTTCCAGCACCGGGCATGTGTCAAACTCTATACATCGTGTTACCACTTAGCAGAGTCCTGTGTTTTTAATAAACAATCGCTACCCCCTGGTATGTGCCGCTTTCCTAATCAAAAGATAGGAAGTCAAGTCACCCTATAAGAGAAAGCCGCACAACCAAAGTAGCCCTTACTATACAAGGGGACGGAGCGCTAAGAAAGAGAAAGCGTTATCATTATACGAAATGAAGTAGCGGCTAGCACGCTAAGCTAAGATCAACCAATGTTCGAACGCGGAGCCTTTCTTTCTAGGTCGTCTGATTCTTTGTCTTTGCCTTTGTCGTGCTTGTCATGCCTGAAATTCATCAATGATTCGGCCTCCAATATGGCTTGGTCTATATCTGTGACTTGCCAGCGTTGCGACTCCTGCTTAGCCCAATTTTGCAACCCGTTCATGAAGTGTAACAACAAGTCATCGTTGGTCAGGTTGGGATTTGAAGCATAAGGGTAGAAAACTCCTTGACATAGACACGTATGCTCCCTGTTTGCTTCAACTCTCTAAGCTTGCGCCTTGCCTCGTACAAGACATTGTTTGGAAAGAATTGTCGCTTGAACTCGGCTTTGAACTGATCCCACATGCTAATAGTACACAGATTTTTATCCACGTCGGCCATATTCCTTCTCCACCATAGCATGGTAGTCTCTGAGAGGTACAACTTTGCAGTGTTGATCATGGCCTCATCATCCCTCACTTTGCCGTGCCTGAAGTAGTTCTCCAAGTGCCAAAGGAAGTTTTCCACTTCGTGTGCATCACGAACACCTTTGAACACTGGGGTTTGGGAGCCTCGATCTTGGCCTCCCTCGTCATCACAACATTGCTGGCTGCCTCGATCACGCCAGCACTAACATGCTCCTCGAGTGACTCTATCTTTGCCTTCACAGCATCGATAGTACTCAAAGCCTCTATGAGTCTGCACTCTAAGGCAGTGATGGTTTGCCTTAGTTCCATCCAGTCTGTGTACGTCCCTCAAAGTCATTTCGGATACTCTCAATATCTTCAAGAGTGTGCCCCTCAAGAACTCTAAGGGTGCCTTCCACCTTTCCCAAGCGTTGGCCAAAGATCTCCACGGCGTCCATCCCCGTGTTCATCTTCATCACCCACTCTTACCGAGTGAGACGTCCTCAGGCAGGACCTCCACTTCATCCTTGCTCGCCTCAGTGTTGCTCGCCTTAGTTTCTCCGTCGTTCGCTATTCCCTTAGTTGCAACCTTTGCTCTGATACCACGTTGTCATGTCCTTAGTCGTTAACTAAGTACACGTGCGACACTTGACAATTTGCTCGCGATCTTGCATAACTTGCTCACGTTCTTGTTATGCCAAGTCAGCCTTACTACACTCAAGATCGCTAAGAGAATGGTAGAAAGAACACAAGAGAATTGTTAAAGGAAGCTTTGTATTAGAGAGAATTTGATTTGTTTTCTTGGTGAATTACAAATGGATGGCCCCCTTTATATACTAGTCTCCAAGGGACTAGAGTGTAAATATTAATTGTTACACAAGTCCTTAATATTTACAAGATAAGGGCTTTCTCTAGAATTCTCTACAAGCCTAGAAGATTCCAAGGACTTTTCTAGCAAATCCATAGGGATCTAGGGTCTTCCAAAGGAAATGTCTGTACTTTTCTAGAATCTTCTCACAAATGCTAGCCTTCCTCCTATGTAAGCTTCCATATGGCTTTAATATATACCAAATGACACCTATGTGGCATGATGACATGGCAGGTCATCGCAATTGTCTTTGAAGGCTTAGGAGGAGAAAGAAGTCTCATACCATTAATGCATTTTCAAGGTGAGAATTAAATGCCTTTCTTTGGTAGATTTGGTTCCTTTATTACATCTCTTAATCCTCCAACATTATGAAAATCATAGATTTTTTTAAGAAAATCTCAAGAACACTTCAAGAACTCAAATCTTGAATTTTTCAGGGTTTGACAAAGAGGTAATCTCTTCACTCCAAACTTATGTATTATACTCCATGGACGTAGTAGAGTATATTTATGAAGATAGATTTGTATTTAAACATCTATTCATGAAACCCTAGAAGAGTTGATTGGTAGGGATGATGGGTCTTACTGGAACGATATCGTTTTGATATTCTAATAGAACAATTAGGTACCATGTTATGTTTAATGAAGGATTTGGAGTCAAAATTCAAGGGTTGACCTTCAAATGATGAAATGAGAATTTTGCTCAACTTATGAAATTGGATTAAAGTGTTAAATACTTAATTGGTTTAGTTAGTATAATTCTGACGGGTTATTGAATTTCGCGAGTTTGTATATGTAGATTGTGAATCGTTGGCACTATTGGTCCATTTGGGGTAAGGTTGGAAGCAATTTTGAGGTATGTTGAAACTTATTACTCTCGGAGCTTTTCTCCAAACTCATATCGAAACACGATTAAATTGAATTTCTAAATGTGAGTCCTAGCTTGTGGGGATGAGCGAGTTGGGATTATACCATTTCTTGCATCATAAGAGATTTAAGTTCTAAGAGTATTATTTTCTTGAAATGTTATTCAAAATTTTAAAACTAAATAAATGAGGAATAGAACTTGTAGTATTTTTGAAATGGAAATACATGAGTTGGGAAATATCTTAAATTTAACTATTCTCAAATAGTTGATTTGACTATGAACATAGTCATTGATAAATGTAAATATTTTGGGCGTTACACCGAGATTGACATTGAATACTTTTCCTCATTAAGCCATGAAACTACACGTGCCGGTGTAGGTGTAGAACCTACCTTACGGTTGGGAACTACGTCATAGTACTTCCCACTGGGGGATAATATTGTGCTACTTTATTAGCACGGCTAAGTTGATTCGTGCGGCATAAGGATGAGACGACCTGAGCAAGTAGGGTAAATGATACTTGCCGCTAGGTACATAACCTAGTTGACTTCCTTTCGTGTCGGTGATGGTATAGTGCTCCCGGTAAATGAAAAATCTAACATGATTTGCAAAGATTAATGCCATAGGAAGACTTTGAAATATGTTTTACAATACTATTTTGTTTTATTTTCAAAATTGTTAATTGATATGAAGGTTTCTTTCTTATATCAATTGTTATTGCATATCTTATATCTTCTTAAGTCTTGTTATATTTTCTTTTGGGGAGCGATTCATGATTGGTACTAGGCATGTGGAGCTTAGGCCTTTCGGCTACATTTTCATTTCTATTTTTAGGGACTGAACCTGAGTAGCTTGGACCTCGTGGTTAGGGCAGCTCTACATTTTCTATTGACGCTGTTGGTGAGACTCCACACTCGTACCTCTGGAGAACTTTATTATATTATTATCCTTTGAGCCATCGGGTTATACCTTGGTTGGCTATTTCGTTCTATGTCATAGAGATTCCGCAGACAATTGTAGTATTCATTTTGGGTTGTAATCCAATGGTTACTCATATGGCATGCATGAATGAACTTTCTTTTATCCTTATGAAGTTCTCTTTCAAAGAAAAATATTTACTTAAAGATATTATTCATGTATTGTTTTATATCTTAAATTGATTGTACTTGAAGAGGCTTTCGCATCCTCCTGTTAGGCACATAGGTGAGTATTAATCTATGGGATGGTTCACTCGAGCCGGGTAGAGTAGCGAGTGCCGGTCACGTGGTTTTAGGGCGTGATAGCAGCATCGCACCTAGGAAGATTATATATACCCCCTAGGTCGGGGAGAGATGATTTGTGGTTAAATTTTGGGAATTCATTGGGACTTTTAAAGAGGATTTCAACCAAGGCTTCACTTGGATCCTACAAGGTGAATTTTTATCCAAGTTTTATGTTAATTCAAGTTGATTAACACTAATTGTAACAACATTCAATCATGAAATTTGTCAAATTCTTACAAATCCTCCTAGAATACAAAAATAAAATTTTTCAAGATTTGTCTTCAAGAGGTAATTTCACTATCCAATGTTCATCTATTGTGTATAAATAAGTATATAGAAGGTAATTTGGAACATGGTTTGGTTGAGTTCGGAGATGAACCCTAGAAATGGGAAACGTGAATAAGATTGACTAGTGGGTAGAATAGTGTCAATTTGGTGACAATGAGTTAAATGATACTTTTTACAATCTTTTGAGCAATTTAATTGTTGAATATAGTATTGTTGTGTATACAATGAGATATTTAGAGTTAAAAACTCAAGAACCGACTTCTAAGATGGAAATATCGATTTTACTAGACTAGTAAAGTTGGACCTACGTGTTGAACACTTAGTTGACTTAGTAGGTGTTATCGTAACATGTCGTTGATGAATATGAATGTTGTGTAGATATTGGATTGTTGGTGATGTTTGAGAGTTCTAAATGAATTGGAACCTTATAGTACTATTTTGGAGCTTGGACTTAAGGTAAGTTGATTAAAACTTAGGATAAGCGGGAAAGAATGTCATCGTGTGTTTTTTAGTCATGATGCATATGAAGTGGTGTCATGCTGTTTTGAAAAATCTTATTTTTAAAATCTTGTTAGCAAATGACACTTGAGGCAAACGTTATAAGTTTTATAAAAAAACTTATGTCGATGATAAAGAGATTAAACGTTTGAGTTCTATTGTTGCCTTTGTTTCATAAAACGAGAAATATAATATTACTAAAATCTTTATATTTTGAAGTAGCACTTGTTAAAACTTTAAGGATCGAAATCTCATTTTTTTAATTGCTTAATATAAAATGAGAAAGGATACTCATTTAATTTTGTTCAAACGATTTGAATTGACTATGAACGTCATGATTTGACAATATAGATACTTGAGGCTATTTGGCTATGAATCTATTTTTGGAGATCAAATATTTTGGGAGTTATTTGTGTCCGAGATTGACTACGAATATATCGTGTTCGTCATCATGAAACTACACGTGCCGGTGTAGGCATACATGACTACTTTGTGGTATATACTACGACAGAGCATCCTCCTTGGGAGGGTGCTATTTTGTGCTATTACTAACATGACTGAGTTGATTCATATGGTACTGCGATGAGACGACAGGAGCAAGTAAGGTATATGATACTTGCCGCTAGGTACATAACCTAGTTGACCTTCTTGTGTCAGTGATTGTATAGTAGTCCCCGTGAAAGGTAAAAGATGATTTGTTATGTATAGGCCTAAAGAGCCAAAAATGTTCAATGACTTAATAAAGTTGAAATGATTTTGTATAATTTTTATTAGAATAATGGGTTGATAGAAATATTTTAAAAGTTTGTGACATGATTTACATTTTACTAATCTTTTTATTTAAAATGATAGAGTATGAACTGGTGCAATGGTTTATCGCTTTATATAAAGCTTTGGTTGCATATATTTTGTAAAACCTTATCCTAGGAACTCGAGTTAAAGATAGTTTATGATACTTATTGAGTACTATGGTGATGTACTCAGCCCTTAGGGCCCCTCTCTAGGCTTCCACTTATTTTACATATTTTCAGGATGAGATGTGGCATGTGATGAGAAGATGAAGCTATGATAACTCTCTTTCCGAGGTATATGTGAGGAACCACTTCTATTTCGTGGTAGCTCTCGCGTTGATCTTACTTCTTTTGAATGGGGATTTATCCCAAAGTATTTATTTCATCCTTGTATCTTAGAGATTGTATAGACAATTGTCATTAATTTGGGTTGTAATTGAGAGTTATCCATATAACATGCATTAAAGAAATAGTCCTATCTTTATGTATTTTTAATTATTGAAAATGGTAGAATTAAAGATTATGTTTCATGTATGGTCTTAATTATTTAAAATAATAGTATTTTTTAAAAGGCTTCTGCATGCATCTATTAGGCATATAGATGGGTATTCTTATATGGATTGGTCCACAAGGATTGGATAGTATGCCAAGTAGCGTCACGTGATTTTGCGTCGTAATACTGACTATTGAATATTATTTTAGTTGCTTGGTCTCACGAAAATCTTAAAATATCTATGTCTCGAGAAGTATAATTCCCTATTGAATCATAACGTAAAAGCATAACAATGCATTAGCCAGTGAAATGATAATCAGCTTTTGAGGTAACAAGATATCTTGTAGTGATAAATAGGGGTTTAACTCTTAACCGTTTGGGAAACTTAACTCTAATTAATTGTCACCAATTATAATGTCGAAGTTCTCTTGATATAGAAATAAATGTAAGTATTAATCCAATATCTCCAAAGATAAATATAATGTAGCCATATAACATGAAAAAAGAGTATCAAATGCATATACATGGTATAAAAATGCTCAGACATTGGTAAGAGGGGCATTTTATTTCGATAACAATTGGTTGGAATGATCTGTGACAACATCGAGCCAATCTTGAACCACATTCGAATCGCGATCATGGACGTGACCAGCGAGGCAATTGCATGTTGATTCAATTACATCACCACAAGATCACCATTAGATATCAGTAGAACATAGTTAGGTTTTACCGTTTTAATTGGTATTTCATTTGACTCTTAAAGTAGCTTGTCAGTAAAAGCGAATCTAAGATTTAAATTTAATAGGAGACAAGGTTTTAATCTTTAGTGAAATGAGTTCAAATTTTAAATTCATACGATTTTCAAGATTTCTCACATATATGTCAGTGATCTAATTAGAAAAGCTGGGTCTGGTTAAACCCAAATCTAACAATATATATTCGCCTCTGCTTATCACTAGCTATATAGGGAAGAAATCAACACATCCTGGTGATGCTATTTTCGTGAATGCAGTGTTGCACTCTTACAGGGAAAAGAAATTGGCTCTATTTCTGTGGAATTTGTACACTGCATTCAATAATAATGTCCCACTAGTTTTGTGATTGTCCTTTTCACAACATCGCGCTTTTCAAGTTAACTGCTTATTGCTTTTAATCAGGCCAATATCTAGCTAGATCAAAATGTAATCCCACTAGTTACTTTAGTTGGCGTTTGGACATAAGAGTTGTAAAATTTCATAAAAAATAAAATATTTTCTCAAAGTGAAAATGAAATTTGAAAATTAGAGTTATATTTAGATATGAATATAATTTTGGATTGTTTTTGAAATTTTGTGAGTGATCTAAGTGAAGATTTTAAAAAACAGCTTTTTGGAGTTTTTCAAATTTTCGAAAAATTTCAAAATTGATCTTCAAGTAAAAATTGAAAATTTTATGGCCAAACACTTATTTCGAAAAAAAAATAAAAACATTCTTATGTCCAAACAGGCTCTTAGTTATTTGCTCGGTACTCTAGAAATGGATTTCAAGTTAATTGTCTAAGACAATAATTAAGGGCAGTGAATAACTCAAATTAAGGTTTGTATGAAGGTCAATGTTTTAAAAAGCGGGAGCGTGAGACGAGACATTTTACTTAATACACGGCGAGGCATAAGGCGTAAGTCCAACAAATTTTTAAAATTTTTAATTTATAAATTAATAATATAATATTTATAATAAATTAATATAATTAATATAAATATATATATATATATATATATATAATACATTAAAAAATAAAGAAAACTATTTAAAAAAAATAAAATTATAGAAAATAAAATACCTAGCATGTTTTACAAGTATAAATGCTGCAATATTGTTAAAGTTACTATGAAATATAAATCAACTATAACGTATTAACTTTCAAACAATTAAAAATCATAATTTCTTAAAAAATATTATCAAACTGCATATTTCACCTCCTAAAAAGTAAATAACTATAAATTTTATTAATACTATAATTTAAAATATTACTCCTTTATGAATAAATGAAAAATTACTTTTAAATAACAACGTAATAAATGTATAATAATTATGAGAGACACAGAAGAAATGTTCAAATGATATTTATACTCATCATGTTCTTAAGTAGTAAATAAATAATAATTTTCATAAAAAAAATTTAATTATTCATTTATAAAAAGAATTTTGAGAATCGAACGATGCTAATTAGTAAATTTGAGACATGATTTACATGGGCGAGGCCCTAGCATTCCATAATACAGAAAAATCTTCTAATTCCAAACACCTCCACAAGATCCAGTATTAGCTCACTGTCCTTTCAGCTTAATTTAAACAACAAGATGAAGGGCAAAGGTGTGTCCATTATATTGACATAAATCTTAGTAGATCTTTCTATGGTAAAAACACCAGATTCCCTATTGCTAACACCACAATTTCTGGCTTTTAATCAAGGTCACGAGAAAGAAGCCCATAAGAGTTGGATGCTGGAGAATAATCAGAAAATGCTTTGGGATGCCGCATTTAAGGCGGTTTCAAATGGCCTAAGGCGGTTTTTTCGGGTCAATGTGGCGACCCGAATCAGGTGCAAGACACAATTTTTGTTGTAAACAATAATATAGTTACTTGTTTTGTCATTCTTACTTTCTCTTTGGTAAGTTACTTGTTTGTAATGTCCAAATTATGTAGTTAGTGCAAAAGTAGGGAATTTGAACTTTATGAGTTTGAGTTTGAAGTTCTATCACAGACTAATTGATTTACTGAGTTTGAAATATATTATTGTAGTCATTTAGTGGGATTTTTACCGCATTTACTGAGCTTGAGCCAAAACTATTGAGTTCGGATGAATCCGTATCTTGTACACTGCATCCGCCCCTAAGTGTTAATCTTCGCTTTCCTTTCTTTTGGGCTGGCTTGTTTTACGTAGTAACCTAATTATCTTTATTCTTGGATACTTTTCTTTTACGTACTAAGAAGTATGATTAGTTTATTCTTAGCGGATGCTATGAAAGCCAAAATGTGATGCCATTTGCCTAAAGGAAAAGAATATGATGTTCATCTCACCCTGTCGTTCTGCAGTTGACAACACTTCTGAATATAAAATTAGTTGTATGATTGATCCCATCTTTATGGATTTCGTTTTTCATCGTTCTACATTTGAAGTTTTTGAGAATTGAAGTGGAAGGAGGTTTGAGTATCTATTAAGATTGTTCAACCAGATGAAATAATTTAGTGGAGTAACATTTATTGGAAGAATTACATGAAATGGAATCAAAATATTCAGTCGAAAAGTACCCTATCTCAAATTTACAATAATGGTGGCTAGTGTGGCATAAGACAAGCTCCTTTATATGAGACACTACTATCATATTTTTGAAGTTTACCTGTAAGGAGAGTTTCCCCCTTGCAATTTTACCAGAGAATAATATGAGCCATTTTTTCCTATAGAAAGTAGATCTGAATGCGAGCCTTGCTCTGCAACTATTCCATCCTTGACGACAGCAATAGAAGTAGCTTTCTGTACAGTGGAGAGGCGGTGAGCCACAACAATGCATGTTCGACCAACCATCATCTTCTCTAGTGCTTCTTGGATTGCGCTTTCAGATACAGTGTCAAGAGCACTAGTTGCTTCATCTAACAGCAGGATTTTTGGGTTCTTGAGTATTGCTCGGGCAATGGCTATTCTTTGTTTCTGACCTCCTGATAGCTGCACTCCCCTTTGTCCACATTGAGTTTCATATCCATCATTCATCCCACTGATCACAAAAGTAAGCAAATTAATGGTAAGTTCATAGTTTGTGCAATAACTTTGTTTAGCAAATGTCTTTTGATATTTGAAATTTGTTATGCAGCTGAAAGAACATCAAATTAATTTGTGATGACATGGATATCTGACCTTATAAACTCATGAGCATTAGCAAGCACAGCTGCCTTTTTTATCTCAGATTCCTTGGCGTTCTCTTTTCCATAGACAATGTTCTCATAGATAGTTCCTGCAAAGAGAGCTGGTTCCTGGCTAACTAATGCGATACTTTTCCTCAGCGATCTCAAGTTGTAGTCTTTTATATCCCTTTCGTCGATATAGACTGATCCTTTGTCTGGATCATAAAATCTTTCAATAAGCCCAATTATAGTTGATTTTCCACAACCGCTTTGTCCAACTAATGCTACTGTGGTTCCTGCACTTATCTTGAGGCTTAATCCTCTAAGAATCAGCTGGTCTGGTCTTGATGGGTAAGCAAAGAATACTCTTTTCAGCTCCACATGTCCCCTTATTTGTGTTCTCATTGCATCTATTGCTGACGAATGATCTGGATTAATCTCGGTGCCTCTATCGAGGATTGCAAAGACTGAACCCACAGCGTTACTTCCCCTAGATATATCTTTAGTCATGCTTCCTGCCTCAGCAATTGTATATGCAGTGAAAAGCAGTGCTAGAAATGCTTGAAAAAGTTTCTCAGGGGATATTTCCCCTTGTGACAATAGCTTCCCACCATACCAGTAAGCTAAAGCTGTAGAAGCTGCAGCTAGGAATTGAGAGCTACACAGACCTACACCGGCATACCAAGATTGTCGGATGCTTTCCTTCCTAGGAACTTCTAATGTGGCTTTAAAGAGCCCTACTATCCTTTTCTGAGATGAGAAAGCAGTTATAGTTCTATGATTAATAACAGCTTCACTTGCTAGTTGGCTTCCTCCCCTTTGAGCTTTCTGTGCTTTACCAGACATACTCTTCATCAGAACACTTCTCGCGTAAAAGCTTCCAATGAGCAAGGGTTGAGCTGCCATCATCACTAGGGCCAGCTTCCATGTTAGGAAAAGTCCTAATGTATAAGCAAATGTAGCGGCAAAGAATGCTTGAGCTAGCAGTGACATGCGGTCTCCCACAAGGGAACGAACCATGTTTGCTTCAGTTGATAGCCGGGCACATATGGCTGCACTAGTGTTCTCATCTTGATCAAACCATCCTATCTCAAAGGTCATGAGTTTATCAAGCAGCTTCTCCCTTATCCTTCTGGTTAGCTTTTCTCCCATGACAGCAAAATTATAGTGTTGGAGAAGATTTGTGAAGAAGTTGAAAACAGCAAGACCGATGAATACAAAAGAATAGACCCTAGCGTGGGATTGGATGGAGGATTTATCAGGCCGGAAATAAACAGATATAACTGCTCCAACACAGTAGGCATTTATTGGCTGAACAGCTCCTGAACCTATCGCTCCTATGCATCCAAGCAAGGCTCTGCCCCATTCAGGAGCATTCATTTTCAGTAAACGCAATTGTGAAGGTGCTCGATAAGCCTCTTTTGTGAAATGGCTATCATCACTTTCATAGGATTCTTCATACTGAATGGAGTAAGGAGCTGAGAGTGGTGCACTTCGGGAAAATGCTGGGCTAAACGGGTACATAACAGGTGTAGCGGCTGCACTGGAGATCATGTTGAATGGACTTTGTGGGGTAGTACCCTTTCGATAGCTACTTCTTCCTCCAGTCTTTTGGCTAGGGGTGTTGGCAACATCATTTAATGTGGCTACTTGCTGCAACTGTACCATTTTGTAATACTCTCCACCTTCCCCATCAGTCATTTGCATAAGCTCTTCATGTGTCCCAGACTCTATTACTCTGCCTTGTTGAAGAACCACTATCTTATTCGCCATCCTAATGGTGGATAGACGGTGAGCTATAACGATTGCAGTTCTTCCCATAGACGCGTGATCGAGGGCTTCTTGTACAACTCTTTCGGATTGTGAATCCAGTGCACTTGTAGCCTCATCAAGCAGCAGGACTTTTGGGTCTCTTATCAAAGCTCTCGCTATGGCTATTCGCTGCTTTTGTCCTCCAGATAACTGCAGCCCAAATTGGCCAACCTGCAATATTTGAAGGGGTCAATTTCAACTATAAGATAGAGTGACAAACCACAGGAAGACTTCAGTAAGGATGCGCTTTTCTGTTTTCTTCAGGTGAGAAAACAAGGTACACTATTAGGATAACCATCACTAAGATTCTTTTGGTCGTGGTTAAGTATTTTGTCCTTTAAATTTGCAGATCTATATAGAGATAAAAAGCAAGATCAATTATTGGAGCAAGGCTCTGGTACCTGAGTTTCATATGCATCTGATAACTTGATAATAAAGTCATGAGCATTTGCAGCTTTAGCTGCCTTCTCCACTTCTTCCATGGTTGCTCCCTCCTTTCCAAATAATATGTTCTCTTTTATGGTTGTTGCAAAGAGGATCGGTTCTTGATTAACCAAACCCATTTGGGACCTCAGCCATTTAAGATGGAGTTTCTTTATCTTGTGTCCATCCAAGGAAATATCACCTACAATGGGGTCATAGAATCTTTGAAGCAACGAAATTATGGTGGACTTCCCAGAACCACTACCCCCAACAAGTCCTGTAGTTTTTCCAGGCGAAATTCTAAGATTCAGGCCTTGCAAGATAGGCGTATCGGGCCTTGAGGGGTAATTGAAGTACACACCATTGAATTCAATTTCTCCTCTTACATATGACAATGCTTTCCCCTTCTTATCTTCAGTGTCAATTGCTGGATGTCTATCAATCATCTCTGTTATCCGAATAGCAGCAGACTTTGCCTCTGTGATTGCTGTAAGATTTGGAAGAGCGGACAAAATATTTCTGCAAGATGTAGCAGTTTAATTAGCATCATTTCCAGCAACATATAGAGACTAAAAGCATTATAATTAAGGTAAGAAAACTTACAATCCTCCCATAAGAACATTGAAACCTGCTACAAATACATCACCACCTTTTTCTCCATGTTTGCTGACTAGAATCGATCCAAGCCATGCCTGAAAAGCCCAGCTAATATAAACCATTCCCAAGCTTCCCAGCAACAGCCCTCTAGCAAAGCCTTGCTTGATTCCTAATTCCATAACTTTCTGCAGCGATTGACTGAACTTATCGAGAGTTTGGTTCTCAGCTACATAAGAATATAGTGTTCTTATAGAAGAGATAGCTTGTTCTGCTATTCCTCCAGCAACTCCATACGACTCTATCATCTGCATTCCCATGTTCATCATCATTGTCCCAAATCCAAGTCCTGGAATGATGAACATTAAGGTGAATGGTATCGCGGCCAATGTGATCTTCCATGATAACACAAACGCAAAGATATGGCAGAACAAGAAGGATGACATGTAAGCCAGACAATCAGGTATCTGCATCAAATCACAATCTACCATATGTCATACAAAGGCACAACATAATGGTATGTAAGCAAACACAATCAGTTCCAATTCAGCTTCTATATGGCTTCGATTTCTTGTAAGGCATTGTATTCTGGGTAGAATTTATATTAACCACCTGATGGGGAAAATACTATCCTAAAGAACATTTCTTGGAAATCCGTAGCTTAATTTATATTCCTATATTTCTATACAAAATTCCTTTTTGCACAGTTAGACTCCCCATAATTATTTTCAAAATTTACACTAACACAAGAGAAATAGAAGTGGTGGCATTGAAGAGAATTAATATATACCTTCTCGCCTATTGTCACTTGGATGGTAGTCGAATCAGCTGAGACGGTTGAAATCACTTGATAAGTAGTGGAAGATTCAGCTGCCTGTGTGTCAAAAAATCCAACTTCCTGCCGCAGCACAGATTTTAGATACTCTAATCTCATACGAGATGTTTGTCTTTCAGCAGTTCTTGCCCAACATAATCCTTCTGCAAAAGTGTCAACGTACGTACATATGATCTTTGGTGATACAGTACAATCAAGATAAAGTAGAAATTCTCTATACATATGTACTCCAGTTTAGAAAGTGATCAATGTTAGTGAGGTGCAGAACTAGATGATGAACCTTCACTTACCAACAAAAGCAGATAGTCCAACTCCAACTGCGACATAGAGTAGCCTGAGAGAATACTGCAATAAAATGAAAGGAAAACAGTTACTAAAAAAAAAAAAAAGATTATTATAAGGTCTTACTTCTTACTTCTAGTTGATATGCGTGTTTAAAAGTGAATAGCACATCAGTTAATTACGAGGGAACTCAAGTTCAGTATTGTCTCACCTTGTTCACAGTATGCATAGAAACTGAACTACTTAGGTTTCCATAATCATTAATCACTTCACTAAGCACAAACATCATTAGAGGAATCTGCAGACCATCTCCCATACTTCCCAAAGTCCCGAAGAACATTAACAACTTGTCTGTTTTATCAGCAAATCTAAACATTCCTCCTTTATTATTCCCCATTATTTCTTATGGTTCCCTTTAAGAGGTTTCAACACCTTTTCGAACACACAAAAATCTATAATCCCTGCACGTAAACTAGCTTATACATACATACATATACATATATATATATATATACATACATACATATACATATACATATATATATATATACATACATACATATACATATATATATATATATATATATATATATATATATATATATATCCTGGTCTTTTATACTTGGCTAGTTATGTTGCAGGCCGTAGGCGGATATTAGTTAATGGAAGTATGGGATAGTAGCCGGCTTGTAATTGGTTGTCAGCCTTAGCTTTACAATGTGTGTTGGTATTATGAGACTTGACAATTCCGCCAGGACAATGATTGCTTCTCCTTGTTTTTACTTCCCTTAGTGTGCGTGGTACGAAGGAAAACAACATTCGAAACAATCTTTATGTCTTTTACACTCTTTATAAGCTCAAAAATCAGCTTATTTTGAGAATATTTTTTTTAAAAATGCTTTTTTTCAAAAGTACTTTTAGTGAGAATCTGTTTGTGTTTGGTTAATTAATTTGAAAAGCACTTTTGAGCAGCAATTAGTGTTTGGCTAAATTTTTAAAAACTGCTTCTAAGTGTATTTTTTTCAAACGTACTTTTAAAAAAAGATGCTTTTGAAGAGAAATTACTTTTTTCTGCTTCTCCAAAACTGCTTCGGCTTCTCCTCTAAAGCACTTTTTTTCTTCCAAAAGCTTTACCTAGTACATCAACTTTGTAAAAGAAGCACTTTTTTAATATGCTTTTAGGATGGAAAAAGCTTGGCCAAATAATATCAAATGCACTATTGAAGGAAAAAACAAGTGAAAAGAACTTATTTTCCCTTTCTAATGAAAATCCTTTTTGGTGTTTAATTGCCAAAAAATGACTTATAGTCTTAAAAATACTTTGTGTACCAGAAACACACTTAGTATTTCTTTGAGATCTTTCATGACAGGTTTGAACTCTCAAACGGCTATGTTGAGTAAGATGTGCTTAGACGGTTAGACAAAGTGGTGTTAGATTCTGGTAACAATGTTCTGGTGATAATTAAGAGGGAAATGTTATGGAATATATCTTAAAGTAATAATATAGAACAAGGAAAAACAAGCTAAGAGATATAGAGAGAAAGAGAGGAGAGATTCTTATTTCTTCTTCAATTGTATTATATTTCCTATATATTACAAGGCTTTTACATAGACATGAAAAGTGAAGAATCATTATTGTAAAATAATGAGTGGAATGGCCACGATTGAGAGAAATGGTCACTATTGAGTGGTATGGTCACTACATAAATATGTCATTCAATATGTCATTAAGCATTTGAGAGGAAGATCATGGGGGAGGTTATGGAGATAATGGAGAAGAGTAGTGAGTATTATTCCTTTGGTGGTTATGGACATCCACCATAATTCAAGATTTTATAACATCCCCCTTGGATGTCCATAGATAATTTGCCTCGTTAAAACCTTGGTAGGAAAAAACCTTATTGGAAAAAAATCCTAGTAAAGGAAAAAGAGTACACATATCATGTAATACGCATTGCTTGTTGCCCCATTAAAAACCCTGCCAGGAAAACCCAATGGGATAAAACCGTAGCTAAGGGAAAAAAAAGTACAGCTTGTATTTGTCTCCTCCCGATGAAAACATCAATTTATTTCACCGAGATGATGTGTTCCGATCCTGTATACCAACTTCTCAAATGTTGAGATTGATCATGATTCGTTGAATAGAATCACCGAATTATCAAACAAACAAATTTATTGAACATCTATTTCACCGTTCAGTGAAAATTGTGTCTGATAAAGAACTTTGATGAAATATATGATTTATTCTGTCTCCTTCGTTATATCCTTCTTTCAATTAAGATAAGCAAACATCATCGTCTTCACTATTATTAGAGTGTTCTCTTCAAAGAAAAGTCATACATCGGTTGTGTGTTGAGTAACTTGATTTATCATTTGCTAGTATATTGACATGACTTGAATAAGTATCAACAATTGATTGCCTTGTGAAATAATAATATGGCAGTACCCTCACATACAAATAAATTGTTTGAAAAACGAACTTCAGAAAATGCCACCATTTGCATAACCAACAAAACTTTGGTAATATTTGTTAGATTAAATAAATCTATATCAAGGATTTCTTTTGCAGTATAATCCCAATAGTATTCCAATATCTTCATATAAGAATAAAACTATATCTTGCTAGTGAATTGTTATACTCATAGTTCTAGCAAGATACATTAGTGCACCAATTGCACTATACATAAAAACAAATCATGTACACCATGATCGCTCTAATTCATATAAGAATTTGCTGAAACTTATTTAATAAATTTCTTGGGAACCTTAATATGCTTCAGAACAGTTTAAATCCTTCAATGATTTCCATTATACGCATATCAAGTTTTTCATGTATTGCCAGATTAAAACCTGAAATGACTACATCTACCACAGGAGAACATGTCTCTATATAATCAATGCCAGGACACAAATCTTCTTGTGAGAGAAGTCGTCTTTATGTTTATCGACTTGACTTTTTTTTTCGCATAAGGATACATTTATACCTCCAATGGCTTTATATTTTCAGGTGTTAGGACTATCCGTCCAACTTCACATTTTTCAGGCGACGTCAATTTTTGTTGCGTATTTTTCATTTGGCCAGTCATTTATCTGTCCAAATTTCATGACAGATTTGAGCTCAAGATTCTCGTCAATATTAATAATATTGAGTGCTATATTATATCAACAATATCGTCGACGATCATTTTATATCGGTTCCATTATTACCCAATAAAGACATAACTTATTGAGATCTCTTTATCTCATTATTTTCATGTATCTGAGTCTCTCTCATGAGGTCTTATTAAGTGTTATGTCGTGGTGCTTCTATAGAGACTTGCTTCCTTAGTATGGCCATCTTTATCATTTGCTCCTCTCCTTTTTCAAGGAGTTTTATCTTTGGAACCGATTGGTATGTTAAGCTTCTTGCCTGCCATAGACTCTGTCCCTCATGGACTTTATTCTATTTGGAGCATTAGCAGCTCAAAAATGACATTTACCTTTGGGTCAGCAAATGTGTCTGGCAATAATTTGCAAATGAATTATCACTTGAACTTCAAGTTCATATTTTCTTGTACGAGGATCTATATGTATTCATAATAATTCATTCTACGTATCATTTTCTCAGCTGTCCATTTTCTCATCTTTGTGCATTGTGGTGGCATAATTAAATTATATAGCACATCCATATTTCTAGATGGAAATTATTTGGTTCCTGACCCTGAACCGATTGTGATAGGGAGAAATTTTCATAACTTGGCTAGATGCATACAAGTGCTGTTGTATATTAAATAATGCATTTCATACCAAATTTTATTTTGGAAGTTTTGTTCTCGTAACCAAAGGTTTAGCTATAATTGGAGGCGTACAATTTCTGCTAAACCAACTTGGATTTTAAACCAGCATTATCAAGATAAATCACCATAATTTATATTCTAGAACTGTGCTCTAATAATTTGAGCAAGCAACCTTGCAAAAGTCAAACTGCAAGTTGATAACAAATACATGTGACCATACAATAGATGCATCTATTAAAATAATATAATAGTAAACGGTCTATATGGCAGGTGACTGAGCCCATATATTTATCACTTTTTATTCGTTCCAGAAATCAAGGAATTCAATCCCAACCTTAATTGGTATATCATGAGAATAAGCAGCACAATAGAATTCTTGAAGAATCTTCTATTTCTTCAATATGTGCCAATATGAATTCTCAATTAATTTTCGCATCATAACTGAACCGGAATGGCCAACCGGTCATGCCAACTAATTTTTGTTTCAGTAAACCTCTAGTTTACTCGTGGCATATGATTCCATCATCATGCTTATACTTGTATAGTAAAAATAGAAGAAAAATCGGGTGACCTTTTATATTTACCCGGTATGATTAAAGTAATATGAAGATAATCAATTTTCCTTTCGTTTATAGTCTCAATATGCCAACCACTTTGACTAATATATTTGAAACTCAAAAAGTTTCTTTTGAGACTTACTACAATATCAATATCATAAATAATTTCACTCATACCGGTAGTAACAAATTAGCTCTTTCAGAGCTTTTAATTGATTTTGTACTGCAAGATCTTTTGTCACACCATTCATATGTTGAATGTCTTCTTCACGATAAAATCATATCATAATGATTGTCATAATCAAAATCATCATAAGCAAAATTATTTTTTGCTTTAATTTTGCCTTTAATAACCTTTTATTAGACATGGCAAAATATTTTCGTCGTACCATATGTACGCAACCAATAACATATTCATGTAACCACACAGTAATGTTCATTACCTTTCTTTCTCTCAAACCTCCCGTAGATGTGAGTAGTAATATTTATTCAACCATGCATAAATACACTCTTATGTGTAATTGGTATCACATATATATTTTCAAATTCACTTTCAGGAATGAATTTGCATTTATAATGCTTATCATAAGTCACATTTTCAAGAAATGGACCACAATCATCTGAATGTGTCTTCTATTTACAGACCACATTGATACATATTTCCTTCATATTTGAAGGATTATTTTTGAGAACCATTATTGTTCTCCTTTTTACAATGACCATAATGATGACTATTATTATTTTGGTCCTTGGCACACCCACATTCATTCGTCAATCACTTGTCTTCATTTAGACTTATTATGTACCGTTACCACATTCACTTCAAGAATGAAGCAAATCAAGTGGGACGCACTTCATGCCTTTTCAAGAAAAATATATTATTTTTCTTTAGTATGACATTATACTATCAATATGGTACATTGGGACTCAAACCCAATGCCTTACCAAATGTTAGACCATAATGAATTAAGACTCAAACCCAACTCTATCATCATGGAACATCAGGACTTGAATCTGATATCTTATCCTCAATCAAAAACATAATCAGTCAAAGCAAACTAGGACCATAAAATATTACCATTCATGATTATATGCATAAGTGGATTAAGTTTCAACAATACATATAGAATATAATAACTCTTATGGTCAGAACATATGTTGTAAATTCTATTGGAGTTCAAATGGACCATAAATCAATGTCATAATATCTCTTGAATTAATTTTAGGATGTTGCTACTGCAGGGGCTAATTTATGACAGAAAATATAAAAAATATTTCCAAATGTATGTATCGGGTGATGTTCTTTCGATACAATTTTAATTGAAAATAGATTCTGGGGATAAGTTGTACTTATAATTTTAAAAATCATGTAAACATAGAGTTGTAATGCGCCTTCAGTTATAGTAATAATTTTGATAGTCACAGTACTTCTGCAATTTGGTAATCATTTTAATACCATGCTCATCCTTATAAATGTAAGTCTAACTCAACATCAAACAAACAAAACTAAATCTCATGCATCAAGAATCAAAATATGTAGGAAGGGAAAGACCAAAGATATTGCTATAGTTCGGTGCTAAGTCACTCTTTTTTTTTTTAATCATTCGCTTTATGTACTATTAATAAATATTATGATCTCAAAAATGCCATATATTTCTGCATAACACGCACAAACTCATAAAAACACCACGATAATGAAGGCAAAGAAATCTTACGTATGGTCGTACTTGATTTAACAAATTCATCTCTCTGCAAAACTATAATTATATTATCATGTAATATAAACTATATTAACCCTTAATCACAAAATAATTTAATATTAGAATGTATAATGAAATTCACTCGCTGGACAATAGAGATCTCGTACATCTCAGCTTCTTAAATTTTTATTTTGGGTTGGTTTAGGCAACAATTATGTTCCTTACTGATAATTAGGACTAAAATTCTATGAAAAGGAACTTCATATTAGATCTAATTTCTTAGGATTTAAGAACATAAAAGTAGATATTTGTGTGGTAATATGAATGTATACACCCTTACCATTATGAAGAAAAAATAGAATAAAGTTGTCTTGCCGCCAAATTGGTATTGGCCAACGCCGTGGAAGTAAAAGAGCACCTACCACATAATCTTGATAGAAGAGTATGAAATGAGACATTTGTGCTGATAACGTGTTATGAAATATAGCTCAAAGTAACAATATAGAACAAGGAAAAACATGATAAGAGATACAGAGAGAAAGAGAGGAGAGATTCTTATTTCTTCTTCAATTGTGTTATATTTCCCATCTATTACAAGGCTTTTATATAGGCATGAAAAGTGAAGAATCACTATTGTAAAATAGTGAGTGAAATGGCTACTATTTAGTGGAATGGCCACTATTGAGAGAAATATCCACTATTGAGTGGAATGGTCACTACATAAATATGTCATTAAGCATTTGAGAGAAAGATCATGAAGGAAGATCATGGGAAGGTTATAGAGATAATGGAGAAGAGTAGTAAGCATTACTTCTTTGGTGGTTATGAACTTCCACCATAATTCAAAATTTTATAACAGAAAATAGATTTTATATTTTAAAAAGTGACTTGGATTCTTATAACTTGACCACACTAGTTTAACATATTGTTTAAATCAGAATCATTCTCGAAACGTCATTTAAATAAAATCATATCTAGGATCACTGTCCATCACTGTCAATATATATGTATGACTTCATCTTTGCCCAATTGAGATACAATCTTAGAATGTCGCCAATTGTTGTTTATGACGATTCAGCTGGCCAATTATAGATCGCTTCTTGATGGGTATGGCAGAAAACAAAAGATGTTGGAATTAGGGAGTACAGAGTACTCCACTAACTATAACTTATCACTTTGTCAGCTACTCCCACTCACCCAAAAAAAAAAAACTTATTAGTTTTTCGATACGTGCGATGCACGTGTATATCGAATCATATATTACACGAATTTAAAAAGTAAAATTAACATTATTAAACTAACGCTTATACATGAAATAATATAGTAAAAGTTTCTGCAAATTATTAATGATGGATCATCGTATGATTAGGGCGACAAAACGATAAAAGAAAATGCAAGATTCATAAAACAAGATAACTTGGAACATATATTAAAACTTGATGTCGGTGACTATTTAAAATATGTACCTTGTTTGTGACTAACACAAGCAATGGTGTGACTATAACAACCCAAAATTGTTTGCAAATTTATTAATAATCATGCTTTTTAAGAAAAGTAGTTAAATTCCCTAGGGGCGATAACAGTAACTGAGTTAATATTCTACTTTTGTAATTTTGATAACAATAAAAACTCCCACATAAAATCTATACATGCCATTCTTATTATTGGGTTTGCATAAGAAGAAAATGAGCAGGCTCACATTTTGCTGCATAACCAAATTTAGATGTATTGTTCCTTTTATGTAACCTTGTTAGTTTTTTTGTTTGTTGTTTTTTAGTGGAAGTTCGCTATTAATCTTGAACATTCCCTAAAAAGCAAAGGCAAAAAAGTTAAACTAAAGCAAGCATGAGAAATTAGTTACAATAATCATAGAGTGCAGAGTTAATACATTCACAAAAGTTGATCTTTGAGTATTTTGCGTGCATCTCGCAAGTTTTATTCCATTGTCTAACACCACAAAGTGTGCACTAAGTTGCATAAGATTACAGCAATAGCAATAAAATATGGTGGCAAGTTAAGCATGTCACATTCCACCAGGCAAAGCGCAGTCAAGAAGAACGAAAGTAGCACAAGCTGTTAAAGGAGTACAAAGTCAAAGAAAGCAACACGTTCTATACTGTAAAAAGGCCTAGAATCTCAAAATCCAAGAGTTACACTAAACTTTTATTCGCTTGAGCAACCTTGAGAAATCTTCTTACAAAATATATGCAGCTGGAACTGACATATTAAACTGAAGAGTGTTGAACATCATTATTTCCTACAGGAGTGTGATCTTTACTAATAGTTTGAAGGTAGACGAAAATATAGTAATTATTGACATCGATAGAAAATCGTTAGCTAGCATTTCAAAGAATCTTCTTCCTTATGTATGCTTTATCCAAAATGAACACCAAATCATCCACTATTGGAAGAGAAATTGCATCATATTTTCATGCTAGTAGCGTGGCAACCAACCCAATCCAAAAATCTCTTTATCAAGTTAACAGTTAGGGATAATACTCTTTTCCTCTGAGCTCAAACTCGTGATGTATCATATAGAATAAGCAATTAACATAACTATTAAGAATTTGATTTTGCTCTCTCCTATTCTTCCATTGGGAGTAAAAGTTTAAGTACCTCAATGAGCCCGTCTAATTAGTATAGATCTCTTCCTCTATTTGAGGTCAAACAGTTATGGTATATAATCTGGCGAGATACTGCTGCAACCTTCTATATATTGAACATTATTTAGTCACATCAAATGGCATGTAATTGTTGTTAAACTCTAAATCAAGATGGTACTTTGATCGAACATGTGCATCAAAAACTACATTATAAAAATCTTAAGAAACTTTAAGAATTATCTCATCAAAAATCAAATTATTTTAACCTTGAAAGATAACAAGTAGTATGACCAAAAATACCTGGTTCTGTCCATTGAAAAAGATCCGCTGGCAAAATCATTTACACTTAATTACCATATCACAATTTTAAAATAACTTCTAGAACTGACAAAATCAAAATACAGAATTTAAAATTACTAATATTACAGCGGTGTCTCAATTACATTTTGAGGCCTAAAGTCAAACTTTTATGAGAGGCTTTACATTATTTTGAAACTTATTTTCTAGCTTAAGATGTGGCGCAATTAATTAATTATTTTAATTTTTTTTGGATAACCATATTTATATTTTCAGCTGAATATTTAAATTCTTATAAATAACAAAAAATAATATATGCCTATGCAGAACAATCTTAAAAATTGAAAATTCTAAAGTAAAAGAAAAAAAGAGGTTAAAATAATAGGATGGATAAATTTTAGAAAAAATTCAAAGGGGTTTGGACAAACTTGCGTTGATTTTTTTGCATCATATGATTTTTTTGAGATTGCTCTATATTTTGTCAGTCATTAGGCCAACGTGTTAAATTTCATCTTTAAAAGTAGTTCGATGACAAAAAATTCAACAAAATTTAATCCACTAAGCTAATATGGGATATAATTTAAAGTAAAATCTCAAATAAAATTTGAAGAGTGACCTCAAGATAAATTTAAAGAGCGACATCGAGAGAAATCATTTGTGCAAATGCCTCAATGGCATTCACTTTGTAACGACCCGACCTGTCGTTGCGAGAATTAACGTTCCGTTCAACGACTTTAGGTCACGATTAACTTCGTAATATGTATTATGACTTGCTTGTGTAGTCGAGTTTAGTTTTCAGAAGATTCAGAATTAAATTGAAAGAACAATTTTTCTTTTGAAGCTTAAATGAAAAGAGTTGACCGGAGTTTGACTTTTGAGCAAACGACTCGGGGATGAAGTTTTGATGATTCCAATAGCTTCTTATGGTGATTTTGGACTTAGGCTTATGTCCGGATTTGGATTTGAAAGTGCGTAGGACAATTTGGCGCATTTTGGCGAAAATTAGAAAAGTTAAAGTTTTAAAATATTTATGAGTTTGGCCGAAGGTTGAATTGTTGATAATGGGGTCAGATTTCGATTCCAGAAATTGGAACAGGTCCATTAAATCATTTATGACTTGTGTGCAAAATTTGAAGTCATTCCAGATTGATTTAACATGTTTCGGTGCAAATTATAAAAGTTGAAGATTCGAAAACTCATAATTCGATTCGAGGTGCGACTCATAGTTTCGACATTGTTTAACGTGATTTGAGGCCTCGACTAAGTTCGTATTGTATTTTGGGATGTGTTGGTATATTTGGTTAAGGTCCTGAGGGCCTCGGGTGGATTCCGAATGGTTAACGGATCGATTTTTGGCTTGTTGAAGCTGTTGGAAAATGGAATGCTGGTGCAATCACTTCTGCGATGTCCTGGTCGCAGAAGTGACTGGAATGGGAGCTGGGTAAAGGCTGGAAGTGGTCGCAGGTGCGAAGCATTTCCCGCACCTGCTTGATCGCAGAAGCGACCACTGGAACGCATAAACAGATTGAGGCAGCTGGGCATCTGCAGAAGCGATCGTTTTGTCGACGAAGCGACATCGCGGATGCGCAATGTGCTCAGCAGATGCGAGCTCTTGCCGGGAATTGGGACTTCGCAGATGCGCATTTTGGCTAGAAAAAGCGAGGCCGCAGATGCGACAAACTCATCCGCACAAGCGAAACTGGACAGAAGCTTAAGGATTGGAAGTTTGTCATTTCGCCATTTTCGTTTTGGATTTGGGAGCTCGGTTTTGTCACGACCCAAAATCCATCTAGTCATGATGAAACCTAATCCAACCCGTCAGGTAAGCCAATTAATAACTATCTAATTCAATTAAAATTTAACTGACTCTAATGCACTCCCCAAGGACTGGTAGTACAAATCATGAGCTTCTAAGATTAGATTTACAAAGCTGGTGTGAAATAAAATATATCATCTCTTTGAAATATACATGAACAAAAAAAAATTTCTAAAGCTACCTAGAACAAAAGGCAGCTGTGACTGAAACACAGATACATCTTCAGATTCAGCTCCCGTCGTACGCATCAACGTCAGCATCAGGAATCTGCACGCAAGGTGCAGAAGTGTAGTATGAGTAAAATCGAACCCATGTACTCAACAAGTAACAAACCAAACCTTAGGTTGAAAGTAGTGACGAGCTGGAACACAGGTCGGGGTCCAACACCAATAGCCAACAACAGTTAATAACAACATAATGGAAGTAATAAAAGAAGTAGCTCAGAGATAAAATGCTCAGTTCCTTCACTGTTCCAGAAAATAAGGCCTGCTTTTCAAGTATATCAGTAAAAACCCATATCTTTTACCGAAATCACCAAAATATGAGTACGTTTTGTAAAACTGTGATTTTTCCCAAAAACTTTTCAACAGCAGATAAGATGTTTCATTTTCAAATGGCATGAGGAAAATACATCTCTATGCCTACATGTCAATGAGTATGTGAAGTCATGAATGACACAATATCGTACAACATGAGGAAAATGCATCTCTATGCATATATGTCAAGTGTGCATGTCAATACGAGCAACTCATTGATAAAACCATGTGCATACTCTCAGAGTATCAATTCACTCAGTCCTCCGAGTCATTCAGTCCTCACATTCACTCAATCCTCCCAATCACTCGGCACTCGCACTCAGTAGGTACTTGCGCTCACTGGGGGTGTGTATAGACTCCGGAGGGGCTCCTTCAGCCCAAGCGCGATAAACCGCACGGACAACTCGGGGTGTCTAGTATAAATATCTAGATCCACATGGACAACTCACATGCTGCACGGACAATTCACGTGCCATAGTAAAAATATCTGGATCCGCAACGTGCTGCACGGACAACTCACATGCCATAGTATACATAACCTCACAATCAGGCCCTCGGCCGCACTCAGTCATCAATCTCTCCAGTATCTCGGGCTTTCAATATCATGAAACTAGCCCAAAATGATGATACGATGTATCAATAAATAACATCAGAGACTGAGGTATGATATGCAATGAACGTATATGACTGAGTACGAAATTACAATTTAAACATATAATTCGACAGCAGGAATGACCTCAGTGGGTCCCAATAATATCAGCATTTGCCTAAGCATGATCTCTAACATAAGTCACAGCTCAGTTTCTCTAACACATAAAAATACATGAAAAAATACTAGTTAATTGACTATACAGCTCTACGGAATCAACTAGGTCTCAATTTCTACGGTGCACGCCCACACGCCCGTCACCTAGCATGTGCGTCACCTCCAAACAATTCACATAATACGTATAATCAGGGTTTATATCCTCAACTCTAAGTTTAGAAGTGTTACTTACCTCGAACAAGCCGAGTCCAATATCGAGCAAACTAAACAATGCTCCAGAAATTCCATTCTGAGCGTATCAACTTCCGAACGGCTCGAATCTAGTCACAATTAATTCGATTCAGTCAACACAAATTATAGGAATTAATTCCATATGAAAATACTAATTTTCCCACAAAATCCGAAATTACACTCAAAAATTGCCAGTAGGGCCCATGTCTCGGAATCAGACAAAAACTCACAAAATCCGACAACCCATTCAACCACGAGTCCAACCGTGCCAAAATTACTCAAATTCAACCACAACTCGGCCTTCAAATCCTCAATTAAAGTCTATAAAATTTTCTATCATTTTCAACCCAAAACACTAATTTAATGATGAAAATAATAATATATTCATGTAATTTCACCAAAACTGAGTTAGAATCACTTACCCCAATCCATATAGTGAAAATCGTCTCAAAAATCGCTTCAATCCGAGCTCCGGAGCTCCAAATATGTAAAATGGCCGGAAACACAAAATTTTTCGCGATCCCGGAGCACAAAATTTTCCAGCCCAAAATTTGTCCTTCGCGATCGCGGAAAACCAATCGCGATTGCGAAGAACAAACTTTCCAACTCTTCCAGACAGCCTCTAGTATAATAGTCATAACTTTTTGTACAAAACTCCAAATGATAAATGATTTGACTTTCTGAAAACGAAACATCAAGGGCTAAAACTTTCATTTTTGGATCATCTCCAAATTCCTTATAGATTGCGAGATATAAGCTTCCAATGTCGGATCAGTGCAACAGAATTTTGTTCTACGCGATCGCGAAAGAGCTTCCGCGATTGCGATTCACAAGGCCCCAAACTGCTCTTTGCTCTTCGCGACCAAATGTTTGCGATCACGATACACACCTCTGTAGACAAAATCAGCAATTAAAAATGGCTTAGAAATGGTCCGGAACTACCCTGAAACTCACCCGAGCCCCTCGAGACCCCGTCCGAACATACCAACAAGTACCAAACATATTATGGACCTACTCGAGGCCTTAAATCACATCAAACAATGTCAAAATCACGAATCGCACCTCAAATCGAACTTAATGAACTTTGAATCTCCCAACTTCCAAAACTCGTGCCGAAACATATCAAATCAAATCCGATTGATGTCAAATTTTGCAAACAAGTCATGAATGACATAACGGACCTATTCCAATTTCCAGAATCGGATTCCGACCCCGATATCAAAAAGTCAACTCTCCAATCAAACTTCCAAGCTTAAGCTTCATATTTTTGCCATTTGAATCCTAATTTAACTACGGACTTCCAAATAATTTTTTGGATACACTCCTAAGTCCAAAATCACCATACAGAGCTATTAGAATCATCAAAACTCTATTTAGGGGTCGTTTTCACATAAGTCTATATCCGGTCAATATTTTCAACTTAAGCTTTAATTATGAATTTCATTCTTCCAAACTAATTTTGAAACACCTGAAATACCAAAGACGACAATTTACACAAGTCATAATATATATTACGAAGCTGCTCAAGACTTCAAGTTATCGAAAGGAGCGTAGATGATCAAAACGACAAATCGGGTCGTTACAGGTTTTGGGACAATTTTGGAGGAGTTCTTCACGACTTCGACTTGGGTAAGTGTTTTATATCTGAAAGTGATTATATTTCATAAATCCATGGTTAAATTCATCTTTTATTTCAGATTTATTTGAAGAAATTGAGAAAAATTGTGAAATCTGCAGAAAATGAAAAATTGATATGGTTGAACTCGTATCGAAATGGGTGTTCAGATTTCGTGAAAATTCTACCGGGTTCCGAGAGGCGGGCCCCACGTTGACTTTTTAAAATAAAATTTTAAGTCGACGTTTTATTATCCAGAATTGATTTCGATGAATTCTAATGAAGTTATGTAATTAATTTGGCAAGATTTGAGCCACCCGAAGGTCATTTCACGCAAGAAGGCTATTCTGGAATATCAGCCTAACTTCAAAAAAGGTAAGTATCTTGCTTAACCTTGAGTGGGAAAATTACCCCTTAGGCATTGAGTCTTATGTGAAAATTGTATGATTAAAAGCCGTATACGCAAGGTGACGAGTACGTACTTGATTTATATGTGTAAATTATATCGGTTAAAATTTGTAGACACCCTTAAGTATTAAATTGGAAATTAGTTGTACTTATTAAATCCCTTATTTGTCATGCCTCATTCCTTGTTTTCTGAGTTTGCTTTTATATAATAATTTGGTGTGATTATCACTTGACTTTTATGTGGGTTCTGTATTCTGTTGAGTTGCCATTTAGTGGGATTAATTTCATTAAGGATTTTTCATCTGCAAATAATTAATGAATTAAATTTGAAAAGAGGTATTAATTTAATCACCAAGAATATAGATTAAAGAAGGAGTTGTTCTTGCTGAGTTACTTTTTCATCCTTGCTGTTGTTTTTGAGATTTTATACACATCGTGTTGAGCTGTAGACTATCAGTTGTGAAATTAATTGATTTCGTTGTACCTTTGGAAAGGTTGTGGCCTGCGGGCAGTTTGAAAATATGAGTTGATTATGTTGTGATAATATTCTGTCTGAATTGTTGTGTGATTTGGGTTACTTTTATGCGGCGTATAAGGGTAGCATCCTACTGTTGATATTATGAGGGCATAAGAGTGGCATTTAACTGTTGTTATGTGTGTTGAGATATTATCTAGGTGGAGTGATAAGGGAGGCTATTAAGCGGAGCGATAAGGGATTTGTAGGAGCGATAAGGGTGGCTATAGGAGCGATAAGGGTGGGTATTGATATTCTCAGGGCGGAGGGATAAGGGAGGCTATTATAGGAGTGATAAGGATGGCTATAGGAGAGATAAGGATGGATATTATCATGGATTTATGTGATGGTGTGGGGTAATTGTGCTGGTGATTTTGACGTGATGTTGTGATTTTCTTGTGATTTTTTTTTTATATCTTGTGCAACTTGTTTTGTTAATTCAGTAAACTTGATAACCGTCTGACATATGTTGAAATTCTGAGCCTGTGGCTATTGCCGGGCGGATTATGTTATTGGCACTGTCAGTTCAGATGTCATATGAAATGTGGGCACGAGGTGCCGGAAAAATATAATGATTGTATTATTAGCACGTGAACTGTCCGTATAGATGTGATATGAAATGCGGGCACGAGGTGCCGGAGAAATATATTGATATTTATTATTGGCACGTAAGTTATCCGTGCGGTTTTGATAGAAATATGGGCACGAGGTGTCGTGAAAATATGAAAGTGGGCTGAGACCCGTGCTACGAAAATATGAAAGTGGGCTGAGACCCGTGTTTTATGATTATGAAATGAGATGTCACAAAGTAACTTTTATTTGAAAGAATTAATATTCAAAAGACAATTATTTGAAAGAAGTTTATTCGAAAGGTATATATTTGAAACAATTATGTCCGAAAGATATTTATTTGAAAGTATATTCGAAAGATATTTATTTAAATGAATTATATTCGAAAGATATTCATTTGAAAGAAGTTTATTTGAAAGGTATTTATTCTAAAGAATCATATGTGAAAGATTTATATTTGAAGGACTTGATTAATTGGTTGTACTTCTGTTCTTTATTCATTTTGAGCAATAATTATGGTGTTCTTGTTGCCTTGTTATTTATATCACTGGTTGATTTTTGTTGCTATCATTGCTAGTTGTTTTCCAGTACTATTGTATATAGTTATATTGCACAGGTTATTTGACTGGTGAGTATCTTGAATGTACCTCGTCACTGCTCCACCGAGATTAGTCTTGATACTTACTGGGTACCGACCGTGGTGTACTCATACTATACTTATGCACATTTATATGCAGAGCTAGGTATTGGAGGTATCGGATTCAGACAGAGTTATTGTGCTGATCGCAAGGATTCAAGGTAGAGCTGCTTGGCCGTCGCGGTCCCTTGGAGTCTTTTCATTTTTATTGTACTGTCATCTCTTATTCGAATAGTGTATATTCGATCCTTGAGATAATTACATGTATTCAGTTAGAGTTCGTGATTCAGTATTACCAGTCTTGGGAGGTTGTTATAATTCTTTCCGTTGTTGGTTTCGACACTTGTATTAAATTATATGTTTCAAAAAAAATGACTTGAATTGTAATTGTAATTGGCTTACCTAGTCTTAGAGACTAAGTTCCCTCACGACGCCTGTGGTGGGATTTTGGGTCGTGACAAGTTGGTATTAGAGCTCTAGGTTCATAGGTTCTACGAGTCAGGAACGAGTCTAGTAGAGTCTTGCGGATCGTTATAGAGACATCTGTACTTATCTTCGAGAGGCTACAGAATTGTTAGGAAATTTCCACTTCTTTCATTCATATCTTGCGGAATTTGTTGATTTTGGGAGTTTGAGCCTTTGTATCTCTACTCTCACAGATGGTAAGGACACGTGCTATGGGGTCAGCTAAGCAGACACCCGCGCATTCTGCTAAGGCCGCAAGAGGTCGGGGCCGAGGAAGGGCACGTGCCGCAGCTAGAGCATCTGTTAGAGCAGCAGTTGAGGAGCTGCCAGTAGCTCCGGTTGGGGAACAAGTACCAGAAGCACCTGTTGTTACTCCCGGACTTCAGGAGACCTTAACACAATTCCTGAACATGTTTGGTACATTAACTCAGGCGAGATTGATCTTCGTTTAACCAAATATTTCACAGATTGAGAGAGAAATTCAGACTCCTACCGCCCGTACTCCAGAGCAGTAGGTTCACATTGGTCAGGTTCTGGGTATAGTACCGGTAAAACATGTTATTCCAGTTTAGCCTGAGATCAGGTCGGAGGCATCAGAAGAAGAACAAAAGAGACTTGAGAGATTTAAGAGGTATAGTCCACTTACCTTCAGTGGCACAACTACTGAGGATGCCTAGGAATTTTTAGAAAAGTGTCACCGTATTCTCCACACAATGGGTATTGTAGAAGTGAGCGGAGTTGCCTTTACTATATTTCAGCTGTCAGGAGTAGCGTATCAATGGTGGCAAGCTTATGGAGAGGGTAGACCAACCGATGCAACATCACCAACTTGGGCTTAATTTTTAGAGATGTTTTTGAAAAAATTTATTCCCCATTCTCTCCCGGATGCTGCGTACAGAGTTTGAATGGTTGTGTTAGAGCACCATGAAGATGTCAGAATATGCTATCAGGTTCAGTGAGTTAGCCCGTCATGCACCTATCTTGGTTCCTACAGTTAGAGAGCGAGTCCGCAGATTCATTGAGGGGCTCGATTATGATCTTAAAATATGCATGGCTCGAGAGTTGCAGACTGATATCCCATTTCACCAAGTAGTAGAGATTTCCAGGATGTTAAAACATGTTCAAAATGAAGAAAGTGAGTCTAAAGAGTCCAAGAGGTCTTAGAATTCTGGAGGATTCAGTGGATTCTACTCTGCAACTATGACTCATCATGGCAGAGGCTCGGCCAGTTGGTTAGCCCGGTCTGCAATTCAGAATATTCGTAGTGCTCCAGTTAGTACTTTTAGTGCACCATCGACACAAGCTCTTATAGTGGTTATTCCAGTTATCCGGCACAGTCTCGGTATGAGCAGTTGCGCCTGCAGAGGGGTTGTTACGAGTATGGTGATACTAGGCACATCATGGGAGATTGTCCCATAATTGAGAGAGGCGAATTTCATCAGAACACTCAGGCTACAGGCCCCGTTCCAGTTAATACTCCACGTGCACAGCCAGTTAAGGGTGGAGGACAGGCGGGTAGAGGGCGCCCTAGAGGGGGAGGCCCGGCCCGTTGATATAATTGCTATGAATTGGCTGAGGCCGTTATACCATATGGTGTCGTTACAGATATGATTTAATTCATATAGAGGAGCACTATTTTTATTTTGATTCGATTTTGATTATCGAGGTGAAATCTCCTTTCATGCTCCTTACATGATGAGTTTGTGAATTTGTACTTCACTCCCGTGTTTATCCCTGTTGGGAGATTTGATGGTGTTAGCGCGTGTCTATCATTTTGTTTTGTATACTATTAAGGGCTATGAGTCCAAAAGTGACTTTCTATTACTCACTACAATGGGTTTTGATGTACATTCGGGATAGTTTGATTAAAATTTGTGAATTTGATTGTTCTACTGGTATGAGGGTTCATTATGTGTTGTGAATTTGTTTGAAGGAATTTATTAAAAGAAGAAAAAGAAATGGAAAGTTTCAGTTGGCACAATGTGCATAATACTTATGATTCAGAGTTGAGGATGGGATCCTCGCGTTTTCATGTGATTTTGATATGTTTGAATCGGGCCATGTGCCGCGGTGGAATTTATATCAGGATGAGATCCTTGTGGTTAAATTCATGTGTTTTAAATTCTCCCTTTGTGAAAAGGCTTATTTGATAATTCTTGTATGTGTTTTTCTGTGCATATTTAGCCATATTCGTATTGTAATTATTGAGTTTTAGCCTACGAGGAGAGTAACCGGGTGGTTTTAAATGTGACTCATTAAATTCGGGTGAATAATTATGAGGTCATGTTCCTCAAATCATTATCAATATTGTGAAGGTTTGAAACAAAGGCTTGAAGTGAGATGAGATTAATTGCCGGTGCTATAATTGATTATGGGCCTATGTATGATGTGTTACATTGTATGAATGTGTCGTGCAAGTGTAGGCACGAGTTGCTACAACTGGTTGAGACTAATACCATATGTGGATGTGAAAATCTGGTCTTTATGAAATTGATTAGGGTGTAAGAAATTTGGTTTTAAGGCTTGTAAGTGTAAACAGGAGTAATAATCTTCAATTGAAATGGTTTTGTAGGACTTATGTTGATTTGCGGTGACGTAGAATCACCGGCGAGTAAATGTACGAAGAATACACTCAGTAATTTAATGTCCTCAAAAATATTCTTGGCACGTTTGAGGATGAACGTATGTTTAAGAGGGGAAGAATGTAATGACCCGACTTGTCATTTCGAGAATTAACGTCCCGTTCAGCGACTTAAGTTTCCGAGCAACTTCGTAATATATATTATGACTTACATGTGCAGTCGAGTTTGGTTTACTGAAGATTCAGAATTAAATTAAAAGAACAATTCTTGTTTTGAAACTTAAATGAAAAAAGTTGATCGGAGTTTTACTTTCGAGAAAACGACTCTAGAATGAAGTTTTGATGATTCCAATAGTTTCGTGTGGTAATTTTGGACTTAGGCGTATGACCAGATTTGGATTTGGAAGTCCGATAATTCGACGCACTTTGGCGAAAATTGAAAAAGTTACAGTTTTAAAATATTTATAAGTTTGGCCGAAGGTTGAATTGTTTATAACGGGGTCAGATTTCGATTCCGAAAATTGAAACAGGTCCATTACGTCATTTATGACTCATGTGAAAAATTTGAAGTCATTCCGAATTGATCTGATACGTTTCGGCGCCAATTATAGAAATTGGAAGATTTGAAAGCTCATAATTCAATTCGAGGTGCGATTCATAGTTTCGACGTTGTTTAATGTGATTTGAGGCCTCGACTAAGTTTGTATTATATTTTGGGACGTGTTGGTATATTTGGTTAAGGTCCCGAGGGCCTCGGGAGGATTCCGAATGGTTAACGGGTCGATTTTTGGCTTGTTGAAGCTGTTGGAAAATGGAATGCTGGTGCAGTCGCTTCTGCGATGTCCTGATCGCAAAAGAGACCTTGCAGAAGTGACTGGAATGGGAGCTGGGTAAAGGCTGGAAGTGGTCGTAGGTGCGAAGCATTTCCCGCACCTGCGTGATCGCAGAAGCGACCACTGGAACGCAGAAACAGATTGAGGCAGCTGGGCATCCGCAGAAGCGATCGTTTTGTCGCAAAAGCGACATCGCAAATGCGCAATGTGCTCCGCAGATGCGAGCTCTTGTTGGGCATTGGGACTTCGCAGATGCGCATTTTGGCTCGCAAAAGCGAGGCCGCAGATGCGACAAACTCATCCGCACAAGCGAAACTGGACAGAAGCTTAAGGATTGGAAGTTTGTCATTTCGCCATTTTCGTTTTGGATTTGGGAGCTCGGTTTTGTCACGACCCAAAATCCATCTAGTCGTGATGAAACCTAATCCAACCCGTCAGGTAAGCCAATTAATAACTATCTAATTCAATTAATATTTAACTGACTCTAATGCACTCCCCAAGGACTTAAGGATTGAAAATATGTCATTTCGTCATTTTCGTTTTGGATTTTGGAGCTCGGTTTTGCGGTGATTTTTGAGGAGTTCTTCACGACTTCGACTTGCGTAAGTGTTCTATATCCGAAAGTGATTATATTTCATAAATTCATGGTTATATTCATCATTTATTTCGGATTTAATTGAAGAAATTGAGAAAAATTGTGAAATCTTCCAAAAATGAAAAATATAGAGTTGGAGGACGATTTATTATTGGAATTCGTTAAAATTGGTATGGTTGAACTCGTTTCGGAATGGGTATTCAGATTTAGTGAAAATTGTACCGGGTTCCGAGAGGCGAGCCCCTCGTTGACTTTCTAGAATAAAATTTTGAGTCGACGTTTTATTATCCGGAATTGATTCCGATGAATTCTAATGAAGTTATGTAATTAATTTGGCTAGATTTGAGGCATCCGGAGGTCATTTCACGCAAGAAGGCTATTTTAAAATATTGGCCTAACTTCAAAAAAGCTAAGTATCTTGCCTGACCTTGAGGGGGGAAATTACCCTTTAGGCATTGAGTCTTATGGGAAAATTGTGTGATTGAAATCCTTGTACACAAGGTGAGAGTACGTACTTGGTTTACATGTGCAAATTATATCGGTTAAAATTTATAGACAGCCTTAAGTATTAAATTGAAAATTTTTGGTACTTATTAAATCATTTAC
Source organism: Nicotiana obtusifolia (assembly GCA_002018475.1). Classification (NCBI taxonomy): domain Eukaryota; kingdom Viridiplantae; phylum Streptophyta; class Magnoliopsida; order Solanales; family Solanaceae; genus Nicotiana; species Nicotiana obtusifolia. The sequence goes on from MCJB01050574.1 coordinate 142,234, forward strand.
TTGTCATGCCTTATTCCTTGTTTGCAGAGTTTGCTTTTATATTATAATTTGGTATGATTGCCACTTGACTTTTATGTGGATTCTGTGTTCTGTTGAGTTGCCATTTAGTGGGGTTAATTTCATTAAGGATTTTTCATCTGCAAATAATTGATTAATTAAATTTGAAAAGAGGTATTAATTTAATTACCAAGAATATAGATTAAAGAAGGAGTTGTTCTTGCTGAGTTACTTTTCCATCCTTGCTGTTGTTGTTAAGATGTTATATACATTGTGTTGAGCCGTAGGCTATCTGTTGTGAAATTAATCGATTTCATTGTACCTTTGGAAAGGTTGTCGCCTATGGGCAGTTTGTAAATATGAGTTGAGAATGTTGTATTGTTGTGATAATATTCTGTCTGAATTGTCATGTGATTTGGGTACTGTTATGCGGCGTATAAGAGTGGCATCCCATTGTTGATATTATGCGGGCATAAGGGTAGCATTTCGCTATTATTACGTGTGCTGGGATATTGTGTGGGTGGAGTGATAAGGGAGGCTATTAAGCGAAGCGATAAGGGAGGCTATTATAGGAGTGATAAGGGTGGCTATAGGAGCGATAAGTTTGGCTATTGATATTGTCAGGGCGGAGGAATAAGGGAGGCTATTATAAGAGTGATAAGAGTGGCTATAGGTGAGATAAGGGTGGCTATTGTCAGGGATATTATGTGATGATATGGGGTTATTGTGCTGGTGATTTTCATGTGATGTTGTGATTTTCTTGTGATTTCTTTTATATCTTGTGCAACTTGTTTTGTTAATTCAGTAAACTTGATAATAGTCTGATTCATATTGAAATTGTGAGCCTATGGCTATTGCTGGACGGATTATGTTATTGGCACGTGAACTGTCAGTGCAGATGTGATATGAATTATGGGCACGAGGTGCCGGGAAAATATAATGATTATGTTATTGGCATGTGAACTGTTCGTACAGATTATATGAAATGCGGGCACGAGGTGCTGGGGAAATATAATGATATTTATTATTGATACATGAGTTGTTCGTGCGGTTTTGATAGAAATATGGGCACGAGGTGCCGTGAAAATATGAAAGTGGGCTGAGACCTGTGCTACGAAAATATGAAAGTGGGTTGTGACCTGTGTTTTATGATTATGAAATGAGGTGTTACAGAGTGACTTTTATTTGCAAGAATTTATATTCGAAAGACAGTTATTTGAAAGAAGTATATTCAAAAGGTATTAATTTGAAAGAATTATTTTTGAAAGAAGTATATTCGAAAGATATTTATTTAAATGAATTATATTCGAAAGATATTCATTTGAAAGAAGTGTATTTGAAAGGTATTTATTCGAAAGAATCATATGTGAAAGATTTATATTTGAAGGACTTGATTAATTGGTTGTACTTGTGTTCCTTATTCGTTTGAGCAATAATTATGGTGTTCTTGTTGCCTTGCGGTTTATATCACTGGTTGATTTTTGTTGCTATCATTGCTAGTTGTTTTTCAGTACTATTGTATACTGTTATATTGCACAGGTTACTTGATTAGTGAGTGTCTTGACTGTACCTCTTCACTACTCTATCGAGGTTAGTCTTGATACTTACTGGGTACTGACCGTGGTTTACTCATACTACACTTCTGTATATTTTTGTGCAGAGCCAGGTATTGGCGGTATCGGACTCGGACAGAATTAGTGTGTTGATTGCAAGGATTCAAGGTAGAGCTGCTTGGCCGTCGCGGTCCCTTGAAGTCTTTTCATTTTTATTGTACTGTCATCTCTTATTCGAACATTGTATATTCGATCCTTGAGATCACTGCATGTATTCAGTTAGAGTTCGTGACTCAGTATGACCAGTCTTGGGAGGTTGTTATAATTATTTCCTTGTTGGTTTCGACACTTGTATTAAATTATATGTTTAAAAAAATGACTTGAATTGTAATTGTAATCGGCTTACCTAGTCTTAGAGACTAAGTGCCATCATGACGCCTATGGTGAAATTTTGGGTCGTGACACACTTTTATTTACAATTACTAATAATAACTTCCTTTTTATAATAACAACTACTAAAAAAATAATTACTTCCTTTGCTTTACTTTGTTTATCATAGTTTGACTTCATATAAAATTTTAACAAAGAAATGAAAACTTTTGAAACTTATGGTATTAAATATGTAATTACATCCTTATGACGGTAAATTTTTAAAACTTGTAATCTTAAAAAATTATAGCATTGTGTAGCTATAAAACTTATTACTAAAAAAAATTAAAATATATCATTCTTTTAGTGTCAAACGAAATGGAACAAATTAGTATGTGAATCATGTAATCTAATTTTTGGGGCCTAAACTTCTCTAGGACCTAAAGCGACGGCTTCACTCGCTTGGCGCTAGAGCCGCCTTGATTACAATTTCTAATGATCTAATTCCACTTTGAATTTTAGTTGATGATGAAAGTCATCATCCATTTAAGTCTTTAAACAATTGACTATCTTTGACATTTTCAAAGGCTATTGAGACTAAAATATAGTAAAGCATAAATTTCCTATTATTGTGTGAACGTTCAAGATCTATTGTGATTCAAGACTAAAGTGAATCAATCAAATCTTTCCAATTAGGGTTGAGACCCTTGGGTTATGGTTTCTGTAGCAAGAACGAATAACAGTCCAAGGTGAATATTAATTAAGTCACTGCCAAGGATAGAGCATTATTCATGTCTATTGAACCAGAAGTGACTTATAAGAATAATGATGAAGATAGAACCTAAGCACATGATAAACATGAGTAAGGTGAAAATAGCAGTGATCAATTCTATTGCCACAACTTCTGGATACCAAAGAAAACCTAAGAGTCGTGAGTTATGATATTTAAAATTGAGAAGGAATTATGTCAACCTCCTCTAGGACATATGTCCATATATTATGCAACATTGAATCAATAAAAAGATCAGTCATAACTACAGTCCTAGTCTCTAAATATTATAGGAGGATGAACACAAATCTAGGCTTACTTAAATATATTACGTATTCAAGCAATACATGTTAGAGTAACCAATAAATATTACTCCTATAGTCATCTCCAAATTGTAAGCTATAATAACAATTACAATCATTTTACAGAACCTATCTCAATTCAATAACAAATTGTAAAAGTACATTTAGAAACCCATTAAGGTATCCATATCAGAAAATAGTTGAGAATCATGAGAAGTTTCTCTAGCTATGAATGTTTTCTGCTATGTAAACAAGAGTGAACTCAAGTTCTTTGGAGACAGATTTTGTCGAGGATTTAGCTGGAAAAATAGATGGACGTAATAGCAGCAGTTATATCGGAATTTTGGGGATCAAATACAAGAGGAAAAAAGCGTGATATGAAGATGGCAATTTGGTTAAAGAGGGCTAAGGGGCCAAACCTGAAAGTTAACTGAGGAGATCGGACTCTTTTCTCTTTGCACTAACAGCCTAAGTAGTCACGGAGAGATTACTGCTACGACTAGATTGAAATGGCGTTGAAAGATTATTGCTGTGTCACGACCTCAAATTTCCTCCGTGGGATATCGTGACGGTACCTAATCTCTCAGACTAGGTAAGACTAACAATTTTGCGGAATAACTGAATATAAAACTGAAACTCAACCTCAATATCAGAAATAAATAAAAACTGCGATTTTAAATAATTACAACTCCCAAAACCTGATAAAAATAAGTCACAAGCTCTAAAAAGAAATGCTAAGTATCTCTATACATCAGAATCTAATGAGAATAAAGAAAACAACATAATAAGGATGGAGGGAAACTCCGAGGTTTGCGGATGCTGGCAGATATACCTTGAAGTCTCCACGCACGGGCTAGCTCACTGATACCTGGCCTGGTAGAAAGAACCTGGGTCTGCACAAAAAGATGTGCAGAAGAGTAGTATGAGTAATCCACAGCGGTACCCAGTAAGTGCCAAGCCTAACCTCGGTAGAGTAGTGATGAGGTCAGGTCAGGGCCCTACTGGAAATAATAGGAGAAACAGGGCGGAAGCTATAATAATGTGATGAATGGCGGAGAAGTGTAACAATAAAAATTCACAGAAGATAACAGCACGGAATTCAAGAAGACAACTACAACACGTAAGGAAACAAGAATCTATACAAGTTAAGAAATAACAACAACAACAATACAACAAATAGAGATAAACAACAGGGGCACTTCCGAGGTCCGCCTCGTAGTCCCAAAAGTAAATATCTCACAACGGCACGACAGAAATCTTGTTCAAACAATGATAACCGCACGATAGAAACCTCGTGCAATCATAACACTCCGCACGGCAGAAACCACGTGTCACAATAACACTCCGCACGGCAGAAACCACGTGTCACAATAACACTCCGCACGGTAGAAACCTCGTACCACAATATCATTCTGCACGACTGAAATCTTGTGCCACAACCAAACAGTTATCTCAATAAAAGTTGCGAAAACAACACATAACAAATAGGAACAATGAAATTACAGTAAGGAATCCTACAGTTAGAGAGTGAATACGAGGTCAAGGAAAAGCAAGTAATTCAACTAGACATGTTGCACAAATTGCAAGTAAGAGATAAGGTACATAGACATGCTGCATTAGGCTAAACATGATGACTACACGTCCTAAAGTAACTCAACTAAGGGAATAAAAGGAACAAATTAGCCCACACAAGGTTGGTAACAACTCGACCGGTCGTTTTGAGATTTTAGCTCGTTTTTCAGCGGTTTGTGGCCTTGAAAAGCTTCACTTTAGGTATTATGACTTGTACGTGTGGTCGAAATTGAATTTCAGGAAGTTCGGAGTTGATTTGGGAAGAAAATTCTAATTTCAGAAGCTTTAAGTTGGAAGAGTTGACCAAGGTTTGACTTTTGAGTAAACGATCTCAAAATCAGGATTTGAAGGTTCCAATAGGTTCGTATGATGATTTCGGACTTGGGCGTATATTCAGGCCGAGTATCGGGTGGCCTGGGAGTATTTCGGCGCTTATTACGGAAGGTTGGCATTTTGGAGGTTTAAGAATTTCTCTAAGTTTGGGTTGAAGTGAATTTTAGTGTTATCAATGGCCGTTTGGAATTCCAAGCCTGAAAATAGTTTCGTATGGTGATTTTGGTCTTAGGAGCGTGTTCGGACGTTGATTCGGAAGTCCGTAGGTTGTTTCGCCGTCAATTGACGGAAGTTGAAAATTTGGATGATTTTTGGGAAGTTTGATCGGGAGTGGACTTTTTTATATCGGGGTCGGAGTCCGATTCCAGAAGTTGGAGTAGGTACTTAATATCAATTATGACTTGTGTGCAAAATTTGAGGTCAATCGGACTTGATCTGGTAGGTTTCGGCGTCGAAAATTAGAAGTTTGAAGTTCCTAAAGTTCACTAAGCTTGAATTGGGGTGCGATTCGTAGTTTTGGTGTTGTTTGATGTGATTTGAGGCCTCAATAAGGCTCGTGTCATGTATTGGGACTAGTCGGTAGGATTGGACGAGGTCCCAGGAGCCTCGGGTGTGTTCCGGGGTGGTTCCGAACCAAGTTTGGCTGATTTGCAACTACTGGTGCTGGTGTCTGGTTTTCTTCTTCCCAAACGAAGGGGTTCACGCGGTCGCGAAGAAGGAATTTTGGGCTACTGGGTTTTGCCCATTGCGAACACGATGCAGAAGACGCAAATCCGGAGCAGAGGCTGGGGAAGCCTACGCGAACGCGAAGAGGAAGGGGAGTTGGGGCCTGCCTGGCATTAAGCCTTCTCGAATGCCGCTTGTGGTTCGCGAACGCGGAGGTCAAAGGTCGAAAGGCTTCACGAATGCGACGAGGAGGTAACGAACGCGAAGAGGAAATTTTGGGGGTGTTCGCTTTAGCCTTCGCGAACGCGAGGGACTTGTCGCTTTTGCGAAGAAGGGTCGCCTGGGCGGTGTAAAAGTTTGAAAAAATGGATTTGGATCATTTATATCTCAAATTTTCCAAGGGAACTGAGCTTGGGGGCGATTTTGGAGGAGCTTCTTCGTCACCCATCACAAGGTAAGTGATTCCCACCTATTAAAAGTTAAATATTTGGTTTATATAAGGATTTAAATATGGAAATTAGTAGAAATTGTGGGATTTTGGTAGAAAACCTAAAATTGGTTTGGATTATAACCACGAAATTGACATGGAATTTGGGGTGAGTTATATATTTGAGGTGTTAGAGAGGCTTTGGAGTCGGTTGTGGAACTTCGGGGCAAGGTAAGTCTCCTGTCTAACTTCGTGAAGGAGAAACTACCCCTAGGTGATGTATTTGTTATGTGTTACTTATTGCGAGGGCTACGCACGCACAAGGTTGACGAGAGTCCATGCGTAGCTAGATTCATGTTATGTCCGGGTAAACTTAGGCTCACACCATGCTATAGCTGTATTACTTGAGTTGTCTCCTATCTATTAAATTCCTTTATTTTACAATGCAACTTGAGACTAGACTTGTGTAGAGTAATGGACTTGCCATCGTAGAGATTCAACGGGCTTCATGATTAGCCGCTATATAATTGTACTCTCCTTGCGGAATTCTCCCGTGTTATGCGTTCTCATCGAAAAGTTCCCTTAAAAATCTATAACTCACGCGACTATTCGTGAGTGGGGTCGAGGACCCATCAAACCTTCTTATTCTAATGGGATCGGGCTGTTTCCTCGGCAGGATAGATACATCTATGGTTCATGCGGTTCGACCCTCGGCAATTCGCACATTAATTGTATCGGGTCGTACGTCACGACATGATTTATGTACCACACTCTCATGGGAGTGGGCCGTTCGCCTCGGCAATAAAATAGATGTATCTATGGTTTGGAAATGTTATGATGGATCGGCCCGTACGTCTCGGCATTACTATAAAATACACTTATGAAATTGTGCGTAATAATTGGCAAGAAGCCGACATATCTGTGAGCTTTTCCTGATTGAACTGTGACGACCTATCTAGTAAGTTCCATTATACATACTCCGGTTGAAGAGGTAGTTACTAGCTGAGAGTTTGAGTTATTGTTAAGAGGAAGGTTGTACCCCATACTGTACTTGTTACTTCGTTTATTTTTTTTAATGCACATCTGCTTACTTCTACTGCATCTATCTGATTGGACCACTAGTAAGTGTCGATGTCGACCCCTCGTCACTACTTCTATGGGGTTAGGCTAGATACTTACTAGGTACACGCTGATTTACGTACTCATACTACAATTGCTGCACTTTCTATACAGGTACATATATGTCCGATGGTCTTTGAGCGCAGAGGTGCAGTTATTTCGGGGACTTTACCTTGAGCTGCATTCTCATGTTACGGTCCGCAGCCTGCAAAGTCTCCTCAGAGTTATTTATATTTTTCTGTCTAACTTGTATTCTAGACAGATGTTGTATTTTATTTTATTTTCTAGTTGATGTTCATGCACTTGTGACATCGGGTTTTGGGGGTCTCCTTCAGGTTATTCATTATTGAGGCTCGTATAAATATTTTTTTCACTTTGTAAATTCTATTTTATACTGTTCAATTAAAGAAAAATTTTGATTTCAAGATACTAAAATTAATAATTAAATTTGGTAAATCATTGTTGGCTTGGCTGACGGCGGTGTTAGGCGCCATCATGACCTATAATGGATTTTGGGTTGTGACAGCTTGGTATCAGAGCGTTAAGTTCACTTAGGTCTCACAAGTCATAAGCAAGTCTAGTAGAGTCTTGCGGATCGGTACGGAGACGTCTGTACTTATCTTCGAGAGGCTACAGGGCTGTTAGGAGCACCCCCCTTCTTGATTTCCTCATCATGTGGTTTGATTCCATTTAGGCCCCTTTATTTCTTTCCTACTCAATCTTATGCGATGTGGAGCGCTTGTTATCTATTGGGTGTCGAGGAGTTATATTGGTACTGCAGACGTGGTGCAAGATGTTTTTCCCTACGTGTTTGGGCAGGCTATTATCGTTGCCTTGCGAAAGGATGTTCTTTTTTTCCAGCTCAGTATCTATATTTTCTATGGTTTTGAGACTGTGCACAGATTTTTACGATGTCGATGTGTTGTTATCGCACAATGTTGGTGTAATGGTAAGGTGCTCGTTTATGTGTTGAGGTAGTGAATGGCTTGAAGAGAGAATTTCTCAGTGCATGATTAAGGGGTTCAACATTTAATTCTAGTGGAGGGAAGGCAATCGGACTATGGATGTCCATGTTTGGTTGATAAAGTAACAAGACTGGATATTTTGAGCGTGGTGGAATTTTCATTATGATGCGGTGCCTCCGTCCTTGTTTAGACGCATTACGGTTCGCCGGTGCTACGGTCTTCTTAGATTTTGCCTTCGAGGCAGGGTGTTGTGAAATGGTGCCTAAGAGGCAGTTGTTAGATATAGCGGTGTGCAATAGTTCATGATTGAATTGGTATTTCAAATATGATGGATTGAGGAAGATGATCCTCCAGGATGCTTAGAGTTGATAGAAATTTATTAGCTCACATGCTACAGAGATGCATTTTGATTTGAAGCAACATTTGAGTAATGAAGTATGACGGGAGACATGGCAGGAAGTGTTTCGTGGTAGTTGAAGTACTAGCAGGTCAAGTATGAGAAGCAGAGGTTGAGGAGTTGCTTAAAAGAGATGGTTTAACCAAAGTAAGAGTTGCAGACTAGGATATGGATTATGTGGTGGGATAGCCGCGTGCCTTGAGAAAGTGTAGAATGGTTTGGGAATCATGATGGGGGGTGATTTGACCTACGAATTTTATTTGGAGTGATGGTTACTGTACGAAAAGGGGTGCAATGATCTGATTATCGTTTCAGGTGCAATATGACTTGAGTTCGGAAGTATTGTCGAACTTTCAGTTGATGTCAATAGGGGAGGAGAAAACTTATATAGCTGGTGGGCGAGCATGAGCTCAGAAGAATTTACTAATCACGTGGTAGCTGTGCCCAGTGCAGTGTCGTTGGAAGATGTCGGTAAGGTATTCCACAGGTGAGTTATCTCCTGTGAACAGGTTAGCGGGGGCATGATGTTGATGAAGCTTCTGCAAGGAATATTACTTGCTACCTAGTAAGAGGTCGAATATGTGATTGTGACTGGTAATTCAGAATAGTCATGAAAAGCTTAACAAAAAACTTCGAGAAGTTTGGCGGGTTAACGGTGTGAGATCATGGTAATGAGAAGGAGGAATCATAGTGGGCTCTGCTTTATGTGATGGTAGCTTAAAGCTAAGTGGGAGAGCCCTACCGTCTGCGATTGGATCGCGTGGTTGTTTACTTGTGCGGTTCTGGCTATTGGTGCGTTGGCGGATTATTTATGACTAATAAAAGGAAATATCAGGGGTAATTCAGCAAAGCACTCGATGGACATGTGATATGTTCGGCGTTATCGATGCATGTTTAGGTTTTATGGAAGACTCGAAGCTTATGCTTTTGTAGAGGTGATGTACAAGGAAAATAGTTCAGCTGGTTGCTTCTTTGAGAGGGTGTTCAGGTGCTAGCAGAGCGTTGAAGTTTGGTTATATTTGGGACCAGGTCGGAATGGGTGACTCTCTACAATGGTCCTAGTGGATTCAATAATTTAAGTGCAGTATTTGAGGAAACGAAGAAGTAGCTTTGGACTCACGGGAGGTCTGGCAGAATGGGTGTACCAGTTGGGAATGCTATTGTGAGCATAAGGAGAGTATGAGATGGTTAAATATTGAGACGGGGTGGTCTCATGATGTTTGGTTACTCGGGATGAGTGCAGATTGAGTTCGTTATGTTGTGAATGGAACTATTATATTTCTCAGTCAGGTCAAGGGTAAATCGAAAGGAGTTGGGTCGGTTAGTAATGGCCGAATCAGCATGATTGTGACAAGGATCGGTTCCTTCGTTGTGTAAATTTATACATATGGTTTGTGGTTGTACGTGCAGGCTTGAAAACCACCATGACCTGATTGAATTGGGAGGTAGTTGATTCAAATGGCTTGGTTGTGTAAACGGATTCTGGAAGAGTCATGACGGTTTAGATCACGACTTGGAAATTCTGCGGTTTGGAAATTCAGTTTCGTGTTGCATTGGTTCTTCTGAATGAGCTAAGTGAAAGGCTTTCCAATCAATGAAGTGTTTATTCTACTAGTAGTTCAGGAGTTATGATGAATTCTATTATTCTCGTGTAGCGGCATGATAGGTGCAGTGAGCGGCATGGGAACTAGAGGTTGAAGGTCAAGGTTGCGGTTCGGTGTTGATAGATTGTCACGAGCTTGGATGAGCAGGGGTGAATTTAGATGTTCGGAGTAAGCTGGCATTTTGTTTAGTGTTACCTGAGAATGGTGTTCTATAGAAGAGGCTTTGTGTATTTGACTTGCGGATTTTGATTCGCTTTACAGAATTTGAACGGTTGGTGGTATGGATGTTCGGACTTTGCTACAGGAGCGGAAGGTTGTGGGAGCGTACCCCAAGGGGAAATTTGTATAAGTGTGACTTGTTAGTCACTTGATTGTTAAGGATTGAAACCAAGAATGGGGTGATGGTAATATCGCAAATGCAAGAGTTTATGCCTGAGAGGCGTTTTATTCCTTGGGTTGTGGACTGTGTGAGTTTGTTCCAGATTTGACGGATGTTCTTTTGTGTCATGGAAAGAGATTAGTATGGATTCTTGAAATTTTATTAGCCAAGTATGGTATGATCAGAGTCGGCTTGAGGTCCGTCGGAGGGTCTAAATGTGGATGTGTGCCCTACACCAGGCCGGGTGTATTCATTTAGCATAGCATTTCTAATGGATGAGTCTTCGGGCATTGGATGTTATTTTCGTCGTCAGCTATTTCATGTAATACTCTATTGGGCCATGTGGGTTATGAGACAGCTTGATTATTCGCACGTGTGTTGTAGTCCCGTGTAGCTTGTGGTATTAAATGAGCATGATGGCTCTCGAGATGCAGGTCATTTATTGCACCTTAGCCATGCTTGGGTTTTATAGCGTATGGCGCTATCCGTCTCCCAGGATGGTATTTTTGCACCTGGTGTGCTTGTGGTCGATATTCGTTATTCCGTAGGTATAAGCATTAGGAGCGTGTCCGGACGTTGATTTGGAAGTCCATAGGTAGTTTCGCCGTCAATCGACGGAAGTTGAAAATTTGGATGATTTTTGGGAAGTTTGACCGGGAGTGGACTTTTTGATATCAGGGTCGGATTCCAATTCCAGAAGTTGGAGTAGGTACATAACGTCAATTATGACTTGTGTGCAAAATTTGAGGTCAATCGGACTTGATCTGATAGGTTTCGGCGTCAAATGTAGAAGTTTGAAGTTCTAAAGTTCGCTCTTGAATTGGGGTGCGATTCATAGTTTTGATGTTGTTTGATATGATTTGAGACCTCGAGCAGGTTCACGTTATGTATTGGGACTGGTCGGTATGATTGGACGGGGTCCCGGGGGCCTCGGGTGTGTTCAAGGGTAGTTTCGGACCAAGTTTGGCTGATTTGCAACTGCTGGTGCTAGTGTCTGGTTTTCTTCTTCACGAACGCAAAAGGGTTTACGCGTTCGCGAAGAAGGAATTTTGGGCTGCTGGGTTTTGCCCATCGTGAACGCGATGTAGGAGACGCGAATGCGGAGCAGAGGCTGGGGAAACCTACGCGAACATGAGTGGGCGGACGCGAACGCGAAGAGGAAGGGGAGCTGGGGCCTGCCTGGTGTAAAGCCTTCGCGAACGCGGCTTGTGGCTCGCGAACAGGGAGGGCAGAGGTCGGAAGGCTTCGTGAATGCGACGAGGAGGTAGCGAACACGTAGAGGACATTTTGGGGCTGTTTGCTTTAGCCTTCACGAACGCGAGGGACTTGCCGCATTCGCAAAGAAGGGTCACCTGGGCAGTATATAAGTTTGCAAAAATAGGTTTAGCTCATTTTTATCTCAAATTTTCCATGGGAGCCGAGCTTGGGGGCGATTTTGGAGGAGCTTCTTCGTCACCCATCACAAGGTAAGTGATTCCCACCTATTACAAGTTAAATACTTGGTTTATATATAGATTTAAACATGAAAATTAGTAGAAATTGTGGGATATTAGTAGAAACCTAAAATTGGTATTTTTGGATTTTAAGCACGAAATTTGAAATGGAATTTGGGATGAGTTATATATTTGAGTTCGTGGTATTAAGGGTAAAGTTTATCTTCAAAATTTTTCGAAATTCGAGCACGTGGGCCCGAGGGTTATTTTATAGACTTTTCGAGCGGAGTTTCAAATTAGTATAAATTGATCTATTATGGGTATTAGAGTATATTTTGATTGGTTTGCACATTTTTTCGAATAGTTTTGGATCAACGTTCATCAGTTTGAGGTGTTAGAGAGGCTTTGGAGCCGGTTGTGGAACTTCGAGGCAAGGTAAGTCTCCTGTCTAACTTCGTGAGGGAGAAACTACCCCTAGGTGATGTATTTGTTATGTGTTACTTATTGCGGGGACTATGTACGCACAAGGTTGACGAGAGTCCATGCCTAACTAGATTCATGTTATGTCCGGGTAGACTTAGGCTCACACCATGCTATAGCTGTATTACTTGAGTTGTCTCCTGTCTATTAAATTCCTTTATTTTACGATGCAACTTGAGACTAGACTTGTGTAGAGTAATGGACTTGCCATCGTAGAGATTCGACAGGCTTCATGATTAGCCGCTATATAATTGTACTCTCCTTGCGAAATTCTCCCGTATTATGCGTTCTCATCGAAAAGTTCCCTTAAAAATCTATAACTCATGCGACTATTAGTGAGTGGGGTCGAGGACCCATCAAAAATTCTTATTCTAATGGGATCGGGCCGTTTCCTCGGCAGGATAGATACATCTATGGTTCATGCGGTTCGACCCTCGGCAGTTCGCACATTAATTGGATCGGGTCGTACGTCACGACATGATTTATGTACCACACTCTCATGGGAGTGGGCCGTTCAACTAGGCAATAAAATAGATGTATCTATGGTTTGGCAATGTTATGATGGATCGGGCCGTACATCTCGGCATTACTATAAAATACACTTATGAAGTTGTGCGTAATAATTGGCAAGAAGCTGGCATATCTGTGAGCTTTTCCTGATTGAACTGTGACGACCTATCTAGTAAGGTCCATTATACATACTCCGGTTGAGGAGGTAGCTACTAGCTGAGAGTTTGAGTTATTGCTGAGAGGAGGGTTGTACCCCGTACTGTACTTGTTACTTCGTTTATTTTCTTTTATGCACATCTACTTACCTCTACTGCATCTGTCTTATTGGACCACTAGTAAGTGTCAATGTCGACCCCTCGTCACTACTTCTCTGGGGTTAGGCTAGATGCTGACTGGGTACGTGTTGATTTACGTACTCATACTCAACTTGCTGCACTTTTTGTGCAGGTACATATATGCCCAATGGTCTTTGGGCGTAGAGGCGCGGTCATTTCGGGGACTTTACCGTGTGCTGCTTTCTCATGTTACGATTCGCAGCCTGCAGAGTCTCCTCAGAGTTATTTATATTTTCCTGTCTATCTTGTATTCCAGACAGATGTTGTGTTTTATTTTATTTCCTAGTTGAGGCTCATGCACGTGTGACACCAGGTTTTGAGGGTTTCCTTCAGTTTATTCATTATTGAGGCTCGTGTAAATATTTTATTCACTCTGTAAATTCTATTTTACATTGTTCAATTAAGGAAAATTTTGATTTCAAGATACTGAAATGAGTGATTAAATTTTGTAAATCATCGTTGGCTTGCCTGACGGCGGCATTAGGCGCCATCACGACCTATAATGGATTTTTGGTCGCGACAAGGTTAGACAAGTCACTTACCTCAAAACTCACTCAATCAATCAATAAGAAGATCTTTGCGTCAATTTTACAACTCGGATTGGCTCGAATCTAGCCAAAACAATTAAATACTATAAATATAACTATAAGAAACTAATTTAAATAATGAAACTACGACTTTAGCAAAGAATTGAAAAATCGCCCCAAAAAGTCGACCAGGGACCACGTCTGGAACCCGACCAAAATTATAAAATCCGAACACTCATTCGATATCGAGTTCACCCATACCAAAATTACTCAAATCCGATACAAAAATTTCGATCAAAACCTTAAAATTCGGCTTAAGGATTTTTCCACCTTTTCCCCCAATTTCTGACCCAAAACCTTAAATAAATGATGAAATTAATGATATATTAGTGGAAATAAATCAAAAATGAGTCAAGAATCCTTGCCTAAATGTTTCCTCTGAAATCCCTCAAAAATTTTCCTCAATCCGAGCTCTCTAGATCCAAAAATGGAGAATCAAATCAAACCCTCAGACTTAGGCCTTTTCTGCCCAGTCAAACCGCATCTGCGGACCAAGAATCGCTTATGTGATACTGCACCTGCGAAAACACCATCGCAGGTGCAAAAAACACCCAAGTCCAAGCCTTTCACTTCTGCGGATAAAGCCCTGCATCTGCGGGACCGCTTCTGCGGAAACGTGACCACACCTGCGATCATTGGCGCTTCTACGCTCCATGACATTGCAGAAGCGAAGGCGCTTCTACGGAAAATGTCCCGCTTCTGCGACCACTGCTGGGCAAGGCCAGCTCCGCATCTACGACTCAAAGATTGCTTATGCGAGATCACACCTGCGGCCAATCCACCGCAGGTGCGATGACACCAGAACCAGCCTAGCATCAGCAATCCACTAAGTCCAAAAATGATCTGATGAAAATCTGAATCACACCCGAGGCCCCCGGGACCCTGTCCAAATATACCAACAAGTCCTGAAACATCATACAAACTTAGTCGAGCCTTCAAATTACATCAAACAATGCTAAAAACACAAATTGCACATGGATTCAAGCCTAATAAACTTCAAAACTTCTAACTTCTACATCCGATGCTAAAACCTATCAAATCAAGTCCGATTGACCTCAAATTTTGCACACAAGTCATAATAGGCATTACGGAGCTACTCCAACTTTCAAAATCGGGATCCGACCCCGATATCAAAAGGTCCACTCTCGGTCAAACTTTCCAAAAATCATCCAACTTTTCAATTTTTGCCATTTGACGCCGAAATGACCTGCAGACCTCCAGTTCAACATCCTAACATGCTCCTAAAATCAAAATCACCCTACGAAGCTATTAGAACTGTTGAAACTCCATTCCGGAGTCGTCGTCACACAATTCAAACTATGGTAAATTCCTAGAACTTAAACTTCCAATTTAGGGACTATGTGTCCCATTTCACTCCAAAACCAAAAACCAAACCTACCGGCAAGTCACGTAACCACAAAACGAAATGGAGGAAGCAATAAATAGGGGGTTTGAAGCTAATACTCTCAAAACGACCGACCGGGTCGTTACATCCTCTCCCTCTTAAAACAAACATTCATCCTCGAACGAGTATAGAGACATACCTGAAGCGGTGAAAAGATGAGGATAACGGCTACGCAAATCATGCTCGGTCTCCCAAGCCGCTACCTCGACCGGATTACCCCCCCACTAAACCTTCATTGAAGCGATGTTCTTTGACCTGAATTTTCGAACCTGCTTGTCCAAAATGGCCAGCAGCTCCTCAACATAAGATAGATCCTTGTCCAACTGGACTGAGCTAAAGTTTAATACATGAGACACGGATCGCCGTGATACTTCCGGAGCATGAAAACATGGAACACTGGATGAACTGCAGAGAGACTAGGTGGTAGTGCAAGTCTGTAAGCCACCTCTCCAACCCTCTCAAGAATCTCAAAAGGCCCGATATACCTAGGGCTCAACTTTTCCTTCCTCCTGAACCTCATAAAACCCTTCATGGGTGAAACCCGAAGCAAGACCCGCCCCCCAACCATGGAGCAAGACCCGCTCCCCAACCATGAATGCAACACCGCGAGCCTTCCGATCCGCATCTCTCTTCTGTCTTGATTGGGCTGTAAGAAGTCGTTCCTGAATCAATTTAACCTTTTCCAAAGTATCTTGAACCAAATCAGTACCCAATAGCCTAGCCTCACCCGGCTCAAACCAACGACCGGAGAGCGGCACCACCTACCATACAAAGTCTCATACGGTGCCATTTGAATGCTCTACTGATAACTGTTGTTGTAGGCAAACTCCGCAAGTGGAAAGAACTGATCCCAAGCACCCCCAAAATCCATCACACACGAACGAAGCATATCCTTCGATATTTGAATAGTGCACTCGGACTGTCCGTTCGTCTGAGGGTGAAATGATGTACTCAAATCCACCTGAGTACCCAACTCTCATTGTACGGCTCTCCAGAACCGTGATGTCAACTGCGTACCCCGGTCAGAGATGATAGATACCGGCATGCCATAAAGCCTAACAATCTCGCGAATGTAAACTTGAGCTAGCTGCTCCGAGGAGTAAGTAGTAACCACATGAATGAAAAATAAGCTAACTTGGTCAATCTATCCACAATCACCCAAACTGCATCGAACTTCTTTTGATGTGGGAGCCCAACAACGAAATCCATAGTGATCCTCCTCCATTTCCACTCTGGAATCTCTAACTTCTGGAGCAATCCACCCGGTCGTTGATGCTCATACTTCACCTACTGACAATTTAGGCACTGAACTACATATTCCACTATGTCTTTCTTCATCTGCCTGCACCAATAGTGCTGCCTCAAGTCCTGATACATCATCGCAGCACCTGGATGAATATGGAGTACCGCGAACTGTGAGCCTCCTGGAGAATCAACTCACGCAAACCATTTACATTGGGCACACATAGCCCGCCCTGCATCCGTAATACAACGTCATCTCCAATAGTGACTTCCTTGGCATCACCGTGCTGAACTGTGTCCTTAAGGACAAGCAGATGGGGTTCATCATACTAACGCTCTCTGATACGATCATAAAGAGAAGACTGATAAACCACACAAGCCAAAATGCTACTCGGCTCGAAAACATCCAATTTGACAAACTGGTTGGCCAAGGCCTGAACATCCAAGGCTAAAGGCCTCTCTGCTACCGGTAGATATGCTAAGCTACCTAAACTCTCCGCCTGGCGACTCAAGGCATCAACCACCATATTGGCTTCTCGAGATGATAGAGAATGGTGATATCATAATCCTTAAGCAGCTCCAACCACCTCCGCTATCAGAAGTTAAGATCATTCTGTTTAAACAGATGCTGTACACTCCGGTGATCGGTGTAGACCTCACAAGGGACACTATAAAAATAGCGTCAGATCTTCAAGGCATGAACAATAACTCCTAACTCGAGGTCGTGGAAAAGATAGTTCATCTCATGCACCTTCAGTTGTCTAGACGCGTAGGAAATCACTCTATCGTCCTGCATCAACACCGCGCCGAGACCAATGCGCGATGCATCACAATACACCGTATAGGACCCCGAACCAGTAGGCAATACCAACACAGGGGCTGTATTCAAAGCAGTCTTGAGCTTTTGAAAGCTCTCGTCACACTCCTCGGTCCACCTGAATGGAGCACCCTTCTGGGTCAACCTGGTCATAGGTGCTGCAATACACGAGAAACCCTCTACAAATCGACGGTAATACCTCGCCAAGCCAAGAAAACTCTATATCTCCGTAGTTGAGGACGGTCTGGGCCAACTCTGCACTACTTCAATCTTCTTCGGATCTACCTTGATCCCCTCACTCGATACTACATGACCCAAAAAATGCCACTGAATCTAGCCAGAATTCATATTTCAAAAATTTTGCATATAACTTCTTCTCCCTCAAGATTTGAAGCATAGTCCTCAGGTGCTTCTCATGATCCTCCCGCCTCCGGAAGTACACCAGAATGCCGTTAATAAACACAATGACGAACGATCAAGATAGGGCTGAAATACACTGTTCATCAAGTGCATAAATATTGTTGGACATTGGTCAACCCAAAAGACATCACAAGAAACTCGTAATGGCCATACCGAGTCCTGAAAGCAGTCTTCGAGATATCTGGCTCCCGAATCTTCAAGTGATGATAGCCTGAACGGAAGTCAATCTTAGAGAACATCCTGGCATCCTGAAGCTGATCAAATAGCTCATCAATACGAGGCAATAGATACTTGTTCTTTACTATAACCTTGTTCAACTGGTGATAATCAATACATATTCACATAGAACCATCCTTCTTCTTTACAAATAAGATAGGAGCACCCCAGGGAGACACACTAGGCCGAATGAATCCCTTATCGAGCAAGTCTTGCAACTGTTCCTTTAACTCTTTCAACTCTGTTGGGGCCATACGATAGGATGGAATAGAAATGGGCTGAGTGTCCGGTAACAAATCAATACTAAAGTCGATATCTCTTTTGGGCAGCATGCATGGAAGATTCGCCGGAAATACATATGGATAATCCCTCACTACCTGAACTGACTCGACGGTAGGAATATCAACACTAACATCCCTCACATATGCCAGATACGCATCACATCCCTTCTCAACCATCTGCTGAGCCTTAAGAAATGAAACAACCCTACTAGGAATATAATCTAAAGTACCTCTCCACTCTAACAGCAGTAGACCTTCATAGCCGACGTTACTGTCTTGGCGTGACAATCAAGGATAGCATGATAGGGCGACAACTAGTCCATGCCCAAAATTCCATCAAAATCTACCATACTGAGCAATAACAAATCAGCTCTGCTCTCAAAACCACTAAGAACAACCAAACACGACCAATACACACGATCCACAATAATAGAATCTCCCACGGGTGTAGACACATAGACAGGAGAACTCAAAGAATCACGGGATACACCCAAATACGGAGCAAAATAAGATGACACATAGGAATAAGTGGAGCTTGGATCAAACAAGACTAATGCATCTCTATGACAGACCGGAACAATACTTGTGATGACAAAGTCGGATGCAACTACTTCCCTCCTAGTAGGAAGAGCATTGTATCTGGCTTGGCCTCTCCCTCTAGGGCGACCTCTACCTGCTCGACCTCCACCTCTAGCTGGCTGTGCAGGTGAAGTGGTAGTTCGTGTTGTAATCATAGTCTACGGATCCGGTAGTGCACGCGGTGCCTGAGTGGTCTGTGGAGGCGCACCCCTCCTGAGTCTAGGGCAATCCCTCACCATATGACGAGTGCCTCCACACTCAAAACAAGCTCTCAAAGGACGTGGCTGTGGTGGTTGGCTCGGGCCTGATCGGCTGGACTGACCGCTGAAAGCACCCCGTGCATGAGATGCACTAGACAATGGCGGCATATAATAGGGAGCCTGGGGCCTAGGAGTGGCCGGAGTACCACTGGCGGCTGGAAGGCTGAATGAACAAGGTGACCCATATAGCCCCTACCCTGACAAGCTGTAGCTGGGGCACGAGTACCACTATATGTGCTAGACTCTCGAGACCTCTTGGCCTTCCTCTCCTCTCTCTCCCAAGTCAACATACCCTCCAATCTCCTAAGGATCCCCACCACTTGCTGGTATGCGATGTACATCTCTAACTCTCGGGCCATGCTAAATTTGATACTAGGGTTGAGCCCCTCAATAAATCGATGAACCCGCTCCTGAACCTTAGAAACCAAGGTTGGTGCATGCCTAGCCAAATCACTGAACCGGACCGTATACTCCGACACGGTCATAGAACCCTGGCGCAACTGCTCAAACTCTACGCTCCATGCATCTCTAAGACTCTAGGAAACATACTCCCTCAAGAACATATCTGAACTGAGTGCATGTGAGTGAAGCTGCCTCGGTCCGACTACCCAACTCGTATGCTCACCACCACTGATAAGCCGCTCCTCTAAGCTGGAACGTAGTGAAAGAAACCCCACTAGACTCCGCAAAACCCATAGTACGGAGGATACGGTGGCACTCCTCAAGAAAACCCTGGGCATCCTCTGACGCCAAGCCACTGAAAGTAGGAGGATGGTACTTCTTATACCTCTCGAGCCTGAGCTGTTCCTCCTCAGAAATTGTTGCCCTAACCTCGGGCAGAACTAGGGCTACCGGCTGCATTAGTACGACTATTGGAACTTGGTCGACCTAGACCCGCTGTGGTATGGGCGGCGGGAGTCTGTGCTCCTCCCCTGGCCTGAGATGTGGCAGGAGCAAGTGGTATCAATCTTGCCTGAGCCAAGGTGCTGAACATGCTCAGAAGCTGGGCGAGAGTCTCCTGGAGGGCAAGTGCAGTAACAGGCGTCTTAGGTGCCTGCCCTCCAACTGGAGCTACTGGTGGCTCCTCTGTAGCAGCTCGTGCGGGTGCTCTGGCTGCACCACGTGGACATCATCGGTCTCTACCTTGGCCCTGGCCTCTCGTGGCTCTAACAGGGGGCGCAGGTGTCTGGTCATCCGATCCTGCTGTACTTGTCCTCACCATCTGCGAGAGAATAAAAAAACAGAAATTTAGAGTCCGAAGTCAAAATTTCGCACGATAAGGAATCAAAGAAGTGAAGCTTTTCCTAACAGTTCCATAGCCTCCCGATGATAAGTACAGACGTCTCTGCACCAATCCGCGAGACTCTACTAAACCTTCTTGTGACTCATAACACCTATGAACCTAGAGCTCTGATACCAATTTGTCACGATCCCAAATTCCCTCCGTAGGATGTCGGAACGACACCTAATCTCTAAGACTAGGTAAACCTAACAATGTTGTGGAATAACTGAATATAAAGCTGAAACTCAACCTCAATATCGACAATAAATAAAAATTGTGATTTAAAATAATTACAACTCCCAAAAACCGGTAGAAATACGTCACAAGCTCTAGAAAGAAATGCTAAGTATCTCTATACATCAGAGTCTAATGAGAATAAAGAAAACATTATAATAAGGATTGAGGGGGACTCCGAGTTCTGCAGACGCTGGCAGATATACCTTGAAGTCTCCATGCATGGGCTAGTTCACTGATACCTGGCCTGGTAGGAAGAACCTGGGTCTGCACAAAAAGATGTGCAGAAGATTAGTATGAATACACCACAATGGTACCCAGTAAGTGCTAATCCTAACCTTGGTAGAGTAGTGATGAGGTCAGGTCAGGCCCCTACTGGAAATAATAGAAAAAATAAGGTAGAAGATATAATAATGTGATGAATGGCAGAGAAGTGTAACAATGGAAATTCACAGAAGATAATAGCACAGGATTCAAGAAGACAAGTACAACACGTAAGGAAACAAGAATCTTACAAGTTAAGAAACAACAATAACAACAATAATACAGTAAATAGAGGTAAGCAATAGGGACACTCCCGAGGTATTGCCTCGTAGTCCCAAAAGTAAATATCTCACAATGGCACGGCAGAAACCTCGTGCAAATAATGATAACCGCATGGTAGAAACCTTGTGCCATAATAACACTTCGCACGGCAGAAACCTCGTGCAACAATGACACTCCGCACGGCAGAAACCTCGTGCCACAATATCACTCTGCACGGCAGAAACCTCGTGCCACAATGTCACTCTGCATGGTAGAAACCTCGTGCCACAACCAAACAGTTATCTCAACAAAAATCACAAAAACAACACATAACAAATAGAAACAATGAAATTGCAGCAAGGAATCCTACAGTTAGAGAGTGAATACGAAGTCAAGGAAAAGCAGGTAATTCCACTAGGCATGTTGCACAAATTGCAAGTAAGAGATAAGGCACGTAAACATGCGGCATTAGGCTAAACATAATGACTACACGTACTAGAGTAACTCCACTAAGGGAATAACAGGAACTAATTAGCAAAAATCGAATTTTCAACATTTAGCCAGAGTACGCACTTGTCACCTCGCGTACACGGCCTTCACGTATTTCAAATACCATAACAATATCAAATCCTAAGGAAAATTTCCCCCACACAAGGTTAGACAAGTCACGTACCTCAACCTCGTTCAGTCAATCAATAAGAAGACCTTTGCCTCGATTTTTTAACTCCGATTGACTCGAATCTAGCCAAAATAATTACATACTATAAATATAACTATAAGAAATTAATTTAAATAATGAAACTATGACTTTAGCAAAGAATTGAAAAATCGCCCCAAAAAATTGATCTGGGCCCACGTCTCGGAATCCGACCAAAATTATAAAATTCGAACACTCACTCGATATCGAGTTCACCCATACCAAAATTACTCAAATCCGATACAAAAATCTTGATCAAAACCTCAAAATTCGGCCTAAGGAGTTTTCCACATTTTCCCCCGATTTCTCAACCCAAATCCAAATTAATGATAGATTAGTGAAAATTAATCAAAAACGAGTCAAGAATCCTTACCCAAATGTTTCCTCTAAAAATCCCTCAAAATTTCGCCTCAATCCGAGCTCTCTAGGTCTAAAAATGGAGAATGAAATCAAACCCTCGGACTTAGGCCTTTTCTGCCCAGTCAAACTGCATCTGCAGACCAAGATACTCCTCTACAATGCCGCACCTATAGAAAAACCATTGCAGGTGCGGAAAACACCCAAGTCCAGGCCTACCGCTTCTGCGGAAATGCGACCGCACCTGCGACCATTAGCGTTTCTGCGCTCCATGCCATTACAGAAGCGAAGGCACTTTTGCGGAAAATGTCCCGCTTCTGCGATCGCTGCTGGGCAAAGCCATCTCCGCATCTGCGACCCAAAGCTCGGTTATGCAAGTCCGCACCTACGGCCAATCCCACCACAGGTGCGATGACACCAGAACCAGCCCAGCACCAGCAATCCTCTAAGTCCAAAAATGATTCGATGAAAATACGAATCACACTCGAGGCCTCCGGGACCCCGTCCGAATATACCAACAAGTCATAAAATATCATACGAACTAGTCGAGCCTTTAAATCACATCAAACAACGCTAAAAATACGAATTACGCATCGATTCAAGCATAATGAACTTCAGAACTTCTAACTTCTACGTCCGATGCTGAAACCTATCAAATCAAGTCCGATTGACATCAAATTTTGCACATAAGTCATAATCGACATTATGGACCTACTCCAATTTCTGGAATCAGGATCTGATCAAAAAGTCCACTCTCGGTCAAACTTTCCAAAAATCATCCAACTTTCCAACTTTCGCCATTTGACGCCGAAATGACTTACGGACCTCCAATTCAACATCCGAACACGCTCCTAAGACCAAAATCATCCTACGGAACTATTGGAACCGTCGAAACTCTATTCCAGAGTCGTCTTTGCACAATTCAAACTACTGTAAATTCCTAGAACTTAAATTTCCAATTTAGGAATTATATGTCCCATTTCACCCCGAAATTAAAAATCAAACCTCCGGGCAAGTCACATAACCACAAAATAAAATGAAGGAAACCATAAATAGGGGTTCGAAACTAATACTCTCCAAACGACCGGGCGGACCGTTACACGCTGTTTTTGTTATGCTACATCCTTATTCCCCTTTCTCCCGTAAGGCGACAATAGTACAGCGTATCAGTTGAAGAAAGCAAACAATGTATGCGACCTTCTAAACCTAGTAGAGTTGCTGTCCATGAGCGGTTTATGTTATGATACTATTAGGAAGGAGCGTATCCTGTCATAGATGAGTAACATAGTCTTAGAATGAGCACGTCGGTTCGTATCTAAGCGTAGATTAGGGGTACGCAATTAAGTTTCTTTTTCTTTTAATAAGTACGTAATTGAGTTATTAAAAAAAGAAGGGTAATAAAGTAATTTAATTATTCACTTAAAGACTTCCCACTTTTATAATAATATAGATATAGATATAGATAGATATCGATTATTAGTAGAATGTTTAACTTATTTAGAAGGACATTTTAGTAATTCAACTTTTAACTTTTGAGGTTCATGCTTTTATAATAATACTAGTTTTAAGGTATGCGCTTTGCGCGTGTACCAATATTAATAAGTATATAATTTTAAGAAATAATGTAAATATTATTGGACTTTTGAGTTATATAAAATTCTAAGACAGTAAAGATTAAAGAAAAATTTACTAAAATAATGAATATTATTCCCATTTCTCAATAGATGAAGATTTGTCCAACGGAAGATTTTATTATGAGGAATTAGGTTGGAATAATAAAAATTCATGTTATATTTGTAACCTACTACTGAAAATAAGCACAAAAATACTTTTAGCACAATTCTTCAAAGATTTGCCAAATTTTAAAATTGAATATTTTGATTTTTTTGAGATTTGAAAATAAAAAGATTAGCCATATGCCTCTGAAAAATTGATAATAATGTAACTTCTAAAAATAAGAGGTGTTGAATTAATATTTTACAATAAATAACTTAATATGCAAAAAGAATATAGTAAGATTTTTGCCATTTGTTTGACTGAATGCAAAAACGAAACATAGGGAATGGCATAATTTATGATTAAATCATTTCTAACAAAATAATTATGGCTTCAAATAAGAAAAGAATTTATATTAGTTGTCTAGATTACATATGATTTTGATATCGAAATTGCTTCCGCTGCGTATAATAATATATCAGGAATAAGGCTGTACAAATGGCACTATGTAGTTGCTTCTATAGACATTATTTAAAACATATCTAGAATTTTGAAAGTATTTAAAGTTTATTCAAATCTCAAATTTCAGATCAATTTTCTTCTTCCATCTTCACAAATTAAAGGAAGTAATACCTTGCTATGCCTAGTTATAAAACAATGAACAGACTGCACTTGTTGTTGATACTAACTTTATGAAATCAAACAGAGACAACTTTGGGATATTTTTGACAGGACCAAATCTGAAAGTTTTGAACTGCCATAGCTAAATGTCTGTAAGGTTGATTTTGAGGCAGCTAAATTTTTTTAAATACTTTATAATTTTTAATTATAATTTAAATAATGGACTATTTATGAACTTGGGTGATAAAGATGATAGCTCCACTTTTTGCAAGTGTTGAACCCAAACCTTAGTCCCCTATAATCGTTCAAAGAAATATTGCCTTGAGGGACAAGTTCCAACTTTATCTTGTAAACATTGCTTGAATGCCAGTGTGGTGAAATAAAATTCGACAGTGTTGTCTCCTTTCATCATCAGTTCCTTGTGATTTTTCACCAAATTTCTCCCCGTTAGATAATTTTAACTAATCATTTTAGATTAATTTTTTTAAATAAGCTAGTTTAACTATACATAATCAAACCTAACGGTTCTAATCTTACGCGAGGAGAAACACGTACAATCTTTTGTTCACCAAAACATCTGCTGCCCCTTTCAGTTGAGAATCTGGTTTGGTCATTGCTCATGCCAGCTTCCAAATCCAAAACCCTAACCTCTTTGTTCCGCTCCGCCAGTAAAATATCAAAGCAATGGAAATCCGTTGCCCCTTCTACCTCGGCTGAGGATATTGCCCTAAAACAGTACGTCTCCTCCATTAAATCGCCATCTTCATCTCGGACTACTGATTGTTCCAAGTCTCTCAGTGAAATAGCCGCCGAAAGCCTGAATTTTAAGTCAGCTGCTGATTCTGGTAGCACACTTGTAATTCTTCCTTGCTGAAGCATTATAAACACTTGAAATTGCTTGATTATTTATGTTCTTTGTTTTTTTTCAGGAGAATCAGCAAAAGTGCTATCAGGAGAAATATCATCGATACTATGTGGTATGCTTTTTATTTCTGTGTTAATTTGATTATTCAGGTACATTTGTCATAATTTTTAAATTTTGGATGAGTTAAAAACTGAGGAAGGATTACTAACGGTTACGCGGTGCCTCCCTAAGATTCCTTGGAAGGGCAACGTAAGGCTAAGCAATCGATGTCAGTGCGATTGCTGTCAGCCAACTGAGGTCCCTTCCGTACGCTATACTAGATTGTCAGTGCCGTACGGGAAAACCAATGTCATGAGCAACTGAGAGAGCAGAAAAGAGAATTTAGAATAAAAAAAAGCTTGATTGCATTAATGAAAATTATTATAGAAAAGCAACACGGTGTCGAGGGGGAGAGACACCAGTACAGAGAATTGTTTGCTTGCTAGAAAGTTTGAATGCTTGATCCCCTAATAATGCTTAAAATAAATAAACTAAAGTTACATGACTTGACCTAAATAAGCTATAGAAGCACACTAAAAGAAAATAAAGTAAAACTACTTTATATTTACAATGAAAAGGACTTAGTCTTCTACAAGATAGAAACAAGTCCGTTTGCAGCAACTTCGTCTTTAGCATCAGGGTCTGCGCGCTCGGCGCTGTTGGCATCTACTGTGGCTTGGCGCTGGCGATGGCTATCGGTGGGGCGACAGAGGCACATGCGCGCTTGTAACTTGGAGCTGCCGAGACCACGGGGCCGACCATGGCGCTGGGCGTTGAGAGGTTTGTTAGGATGCCACAGGGCGCGTCCAAGGGGTCATGGGGCATGGCTGGAAAGCCGCCATGACATTCTCCCCCACCTGAGTTGGCGACGTCCTCGGCGCCATACTTGCAAGATAGTCATCAATTAGGCTCTTGTAGGCTTTGAGGTTTGTTCCCGTCTCCCAAGTATTCTCCTCTGCATCATATCCCTGCCATTTCACCAAGAACTCTTGGTGATCTTTCCTTGAGGCGTGAATTACTCGATCATCAAGAATAGTTTCAGCACGCCTTTTCCCGGTTGAATTGGGGCCTCGAATACTTGGTATTGTGAGTTGGCTCTGTGAGGGATCCTCCATATCTTCCCAGAAAAGATTTCAGGAGACTGACATGGAAGACGGGATGGATTTTCCACCAAGCTGAGGTATCCACCCGGTATGTAACTTTCCCAATGCGCCTTTCAATGGACATGGGTCCAATATATTTTTGCAATAGGCGAGGGTCATGGACCCCTACAAACAAGTACCGCTTTGGGATTTTGACCATCACTTTGTCTCCTACTTGATATTTAAAATCAGCATGCCTCTTCATCCGCTTTTGGGCTTTGACAAGATAGCTCCGCACTATCTCCTAATTTCGCTTCCATTCTTTTGAGAAGCTAGCAGCTCGAGGAGATTTTGACATGTTTGGTGCATTCACGGTGTGTGGGAGTAGCGGTTGCTATCCGGTAACAATTTCAAAAGCGCTCTTGTTGGTACTAGAGCTCTTTTGTGAATTGAAACACAGTTGAGCAGCATCCAAAAGCTTCACCCAATTCTTCTGCGATCCAGTTACGAAGTGGCGGATATATTCCTCTAGCATGCCATTGAACTGCTCCGTCTGCCATCAGATTGCGGATGAAAACTTGAACTGTGGCTCAATTTTGACCCGAGGCACTTAAAGAGTTGGGTCCAAAAGTTGCTAGTGAAGTATGAGTCGCAATCACTAACGATGTCTTTAGGCAGGCCCCAATATTTGACGACATGACAGAAGAAGAGTCGAGCTATATCTTCTGCTGATATATATTGTGGGGCTGCTATAAAAGTAGCATTCTTGGAAAATCGATCCAACACAACCAAGATAGTTGTGAGATCCCCGACCTTGGGCAATCTGGTGTTGAAGAGGTCTCTTTGGGACAGCTAGTGGTTGCAAGAGTCCTGCTTGTGTCAAGCGGTCCGACTTGTCCTTCTAGCATACTAGACAAGTCTTCACGTACTGAGCGACGTCATCGGCCATTTGAGGCCAATAATATGCACGGCGAAGTAATGTCATGGTGCGTTCTTTACCGGGATGGCCGGCCCACAAAGTATCGTGGCATTCCGCCAGAATAGTCCTTCGCATATCTCTTCCTTTGGGAACATAAAGCCGGTTCCCTTTCACTTTCAGGAAGCCATCTTCTGTGTAGAACTGGCGAGTCTTGCCCTGTCCTACCAAATCAACCAATTACTGTGTAGTAGGGTCCTTGATGAGTAGATCTTGTATCTGGTCTTTTATGGTGGTGATTACTTCGCTCCCCCTTAGGGTGGCGAGTAGGCACACCGATGCTAGATCAGCTCTCCGACTGAGTGCATCAGCAACATGATTAGTCTTCCCACTTCGGTACTCCAAGTTGAAGTGAAATTCTGCTAGGTCCATGCCACCTGGCCTGTCAACCATTCAGCTTCGGCTGGGTCATGAAATGGCTAATAGCTGTGTTGTCTGTCTTGACCACGAACGGGGTTCCCAGCAGATAGTGCCTCCAAAGCCGTAAGCAATGAACCACAACCAATAATTCCTTCTCGTGGGCGGCATAGCGCTGCTCTGCATCCTTCAGCTTCCGGCTCTCGTATGATACGGGATGCCCTTCTTATAGCAAGACTCCACAAAGGGCATAGTTGAAGGCATCCGTTTGTACCTCGAATGGCTTGGCCAAATCAGGGAGGGCCAAGCGGGGCTACTAGATAGCGGCCTTCAATGCGTTGAAGGCCTCCGCTCGCTTGGGTCCCCAATCCCAAGGCGTGACCTTCTTGAGAAGTTCTATCAGTGGTACTGCGATAAGGGAGTAATTTTCCACAAATCTTCAATAGAAGTTGCATAGGCCAAGGAATGCCCTCAAGGCGTGGATATCCTTAGGCAGCGACCAATCTGTGATAGCTTGAATCTTCTGTTGGCCCATCTTGATTCGCCCTTCCTTAATGACATGTCCGAGGAAGTTGATTTGTTTTTGAGCAAAGGAGCACTTTGATAGCTTTGCATATAATTCGTGCTCCCGCAATCGGGCTAGGACCTTCCGCATGTGCTCCAGGTATTCTTCCAGTGTCTGGCTATATATCACAATGTCATCCAAGTAGACCACCACGAATTCGTCAATGTATTCTCGGAAGTCTTGGTTCATCAGGGTGCAAAATGTAGTTGGTGCTTCAGTCAAGCCGAATGGCATAACCAGGAAGTTGTATGACCGATATCTTGTCACGCAGGTTGTCTTGTGTTCATCACCCTCTGCAATCACTTGTCAAAGAACGTAGGTTCATGTCTTTTGACCCCTTTCTTCAACTGCAAGGCCGAGATGTCTTCAGCGGTCATCTTCGTGGGCATGCACGGGATAATGCAGGCTTGGCCCCATTTGTTTCCATCATCAGTAGCATGTCTGCATACGGTAGGGGCATGGTGTTGTTTTGCCTTAGGAATTCCAACTCTACTATCAACTCGAAGTCATCTATGATCACCACTCGCAGGTTGAATTTTCCTTCGTAAGGGTCAAGCTTCACTGGTACTTCTTTGGTTATTCCACCCACTGGCCGAGGAGGTGAGTTGATAGCCTTGACACAACCTCTGCCCTTTCCTACAACTAGACCAAGGCGCTCCACCTGAGTCGAGGCTAAGTAGTTGTGGGTAGCACCTATGTCTATCATCGCTCGAATGGGCTTGCCATTTACCTTCATTTTGGACGAACATTAAGGTCCTCTCTTGTTTAAGAGGAGTCCTCTCATCCGCCTTCTTTTTCCCTTTTTTGGTGATTGGGCAGGGGTCTTTCTTCTTAAGGATGCCAGCACTGGTTCCCGCGAAGGCCCGGAAATAGAGCCAATAATTGCATTGAAGGCACCTACTGGTTCGGTCTGGTCCGCATCATCTGCGTCATCTGTCCCATCATCAAAAGCTTGATGGGCATTCATCTATGCATATGGGCATTCATTATTCCAATGTGGTCCGTCACAATGACGGCATCCTGAAGGGGGTTTCCTCCCCGATCGTTGTTGTTAGATGCAGTGCTAGTACTGCCTGAGGAGGGAGCCTTAGATTTGGTTGCACTCTGATCTCCTCCACTTCTGCTAGGGCCACTAGTGCTCGGCTGGCCCCCTTTGTATCCTCCTCGGACAGGCTGTTGAGACCTATCCTTTCGAGCTTCCACTTGATTGTCCCCAAGGCACTCCGCTGCTTGGATTGCCTTAAGTAACGTGTCTACCCTTTGTCTTTGCAGCTCCATACGGGCATAGGGTTTCAACCCTTCCAAGAAGTTGAAGAGTTTGTCTTTGTCCCCCATGTCACGTATATTCAGCATGAGCGCAGAGAATTCTCGCACGTAATCCCACACTGATTTGGTCTGGCGGAGCTCCTGTAGCTTTCTCCTTGCATTGTACTCAACATTTTTGGGGAAAAACTGTAGGGGTATGGCTTCCTTCAATGCTTTCCATGTCTCGAGAGCATCTTCACCGGCCCTGATGGCTTCGTACTTCACCCGCCACCAGAGTTTAGCATCACCCCGAAGATACATGGCAGCAGTTGCTACCTTCTTAGCTTCTTCTAGGCAAGTTTTCCACTTCTTTGGCATTCCGAGCTCTACTATATGGCTTTGGCTTAGGAATTTCAGGTTTTGTTCCATGAGGGCGAGGTTCACAGCGCCCCCGATTTGGTTCCTGCCTCCTCGAAGCAGGTCTTGTAAAGCAGCATTGACAACATTGAGCTGGCCTGTCAAGTTGTCTATAGTTTGTTGCATGACAGTCACCCTGTCTGCCTCTCGTGTCTTGTGGGCTAAATCCTCGGCACGCTCCTGTTGGAGACCTTCAAATTTTCCAAAAATTTTTAGCTGCCTCTGTGGCTGCCGTTTGCCGGTCTCCTTCAGAGTCGTATCAGTTTTCTACGTCAACTTCGGCCTAGAGCATTCTGCGGTCCAGGTCGTCGAACCTTTGCACTACGCTGGTCTTTAGATCGGGCACCATTTCCGCGATGGGTCGTAATACGTCAACCGTCTCCTCAAGGGTCGCGATGCGATTCCCATGATTCACCATGATCAGAAATGGTGGTAATTGCAATGTTATCCCTTGTCCGATGTCGAGCCTAGGCTCTGATACTAACTGTTACGCGGTGCCTCCTTGAGATTCCTCGGAAGGGCGATGTAAGGCTAAGCAATTGATGTTAGTGCGATTGCTGTCCGCCAACTGAGCTCCCCTCCGTACGCTAGACTAGATTGTCAGTGCCATACGGGAAAACTAATGTCATGAGCAACTGAGAGAGCAGAAAAGAGAATTGAGAATGAAAAAAAGCTTGATTGCATTAATGAAAGCTATTACTATAAAAGCAATACGGTGTCGAGGGGAAGAGATACCAGTACAGAGAATTGTTTGCTTGCTAGAAAATTTGATTGCTTGATCCCCTAATAATGCTTAAAAAAAATAAATCAAAGTTACATGACTTGACCTAAATAAACTGTAGAAGCACACTAAAAGAAAATGAAGTAAAACTACTCTATATTTACAATGAAAAGAACTTAGTCTTCTACAAGGTAGAAACAAGTCCGTTTGCAGCAACTTTGTCTTTAGCATCAGGGTCAGCGCGTGCGGCGCTGTTGGCATCTGCCTGTGGTTGGGCGCTGGCGATGGCTATTGGTGGGGCGACAGAGGCACATGCGCGCTTGTCACTTGGAGCTGCCGAGGCCAGGGGGTAGACCGTAGCGCTGGGCGTTGGGAGGCTTGCCAGGACGCCACGGAACGCGTCCAAGGGGTTATGGGGCATTGGTGGAAAGCGGCCCATGACATACTGATGCTGGAATATTTCCTTCTTTTTGTTTATTCTTTTATTGCTCTGTTATTCTTTTGGTTGTTCTTTTTTTACTTCGGCATATCACATGGACTCATTTGTTAAAGTAGTAAAGAGCTGTTTAATATGAATGCACATTATGATAATTGTTAGTTTGCTCAAAAAAATGAATGCACATTATGATGAATCATGTTCTGACCTTTGAAGTCATAAATGATAGTGGGAGAACTTCTAAATGAGTTCCTTCTCAAAAAAAAAAAAAGGCTCCTAAATGAGTCACCACAAATTTTCAGTTGCCAAGTTGGAATATATCAATAATTTTCAGTCTAGCTGTTCATCTAATACAAAATATAAGTGCATTCCATAGTTTGGAATTTGAATATGTTGTGGTTGTCTAGGAATTCTTGTAATGATATTTGATAGCAGAAGGTTGAACAAATGTGTGAACTATGATCGTCCAGCTACTGTTATCCTTATATTTATATTTCTGCATTATCCAGAAGGCTTAAAAGATGGGCTTCAGCAGGTGGGATCAGAGAGGACTACCTGAAATAATTCCTATCACAAGATCCAATGTGATGTAATTAGATGTGGGGAAAAAATGCACGACTTGGAATATCTATTTGTTTTTGCATATGTCGTCTGCATGCTATTGCCTTACAAACCTTTTTATCTACATATTCTTCTTATTATCTCTTATTGTAGGTGATTTAGATTATGATTTGACCGATTCAGAAACGAGTAGCAACACAAGTTATTTGGAAACTGTATTGGATGTACCATGGTTATCAAATATAGATAGATCCAATAAGTCATTGCGGCGGAAAGAAATAGCACGAGAAAGGAAGGAAATATGGACCTTCAAGAGTAGTCAGACAAGTCGTTTCCACCAGTTGGTTAAACAATGTGCCTGTAAATTGGGGACTGATACTACCATTAAAGTGTTTGGTAAATTGGGACGAGAAACTGGCCTGAAAGAATATAATGCTCTAATAAGACTCTGTATAGAGAAAGCCAGAGAAACAAATGATGAAGAGGTGTCATTGAAGCAGCTTTCAAAACTTTATCAACTTCTTAAATCAATGAAGGAACAGGGTTTCCAAGTAGAAGAGGAGAGCTACGGTCCAATTCTTATGTATTTTATTGATTTTGGCATGGCACAGGAGTTTGACTTTTACTGTGAGCTCATAATAGATAGAAATTCTGATTCACTCGCAAGATTAGCTTACTATCGGATGTTGCTTTGGATTAAAGTTGAGAATGAAGATAAACTAGAAGAACTCTTCTATCATCTTTCACTTTATGATGGTGACGATAAATCCTCCTTTCAAGGTTTGCAATTTACTGGACACATGTCCCTATTGCTATTTTAGTTTTTATATTCAAATTGTTTGATCCTACTGGTTATTAGAAGTTACTTGTGGCACCTTGTACTTCAATGAGTAGAGATTGAAATATTTAAGTTGCATGTTTTTTTTTCTCATATTTATTGTACATTATGTTTGTAATGCATATGCAAATTGTTGATGAATTTAGAGTCTGTCTTTGCAATCAGATACCATCTTAGAATGTCACAATTTTTTCTGAAATGCATCTTATGATTAGTTCTGGCAAAAGCTGTCTCCGCACCAGTGTCATACTTTAGAATCTCACAATGTTGTACATGTTGCAGAAAACTATCTGTTAGCACTGTGTGAAGAGGACCGTGTTAAAGATTTTGTGAGGCTCCTACACACTGTTGATATAACAAAAATTTCATCTATGAATTGTGTCACAAATATCTTCAAGTTCTTGGGGAAGTTGCAACTGGAGTCCTTCGCAGAGAAGTTTCTTCAGGAGTTAGTAACAATAGGTAAACTTTTCAGTTTTCTTTTGTTTAGAGGCGCCTATATAGTTGGTTCATTTGTTAATTCACTGGCCTCATGTTAGGCAAATCTTTTCTAATTGCATTGGGTACTATAACATGAAGGTTACCCATTATTATTTAACTCATAGGATGTTCTCTATGTTGGTATCTTATCCCAATACATCTTAGAAAGGGTTATTATAAAATTTTGCGAATAGATATACAATATACAATTTTCTCAAAAAAAAGAAAAGGAAATTACTATATGCTAGAAACTTTTGTGAGTATTCACATCATTTGTAAGGAAATTGATGATTTTCCTTTTGCTGCTGCTGTTAGCAAATCCTTAACTTCTGACAAAGTGTCCTAATCTCTTCCACTTACATTCCCTTCTCATGCATCCTAATGTAATCTCTCTCAAAGCAGATATTGGAGCAGAAAACATCTCAAAGTTCATTTACAATTATACAACTAGCATGCCAAATTTTGCGGTGAGGAACTTCTCATGAATGCTGCTGGTAATCTCCCTTGGTATACAAGTCACATGACGCTTGCATAAACAACAACAACAACAACAACAACCCAGTATAATCCCACAAGAGGGGTCTGGGGAGGGTAATGTGTACGCAGACCTTACCCCGAGGTAGAGAGGCTGTTTCCAATAGACCCACAACACAAGAAGATGAAAAGAGACAATAGAACAGTAACAACAACCGAGGCCAAAAAGATAGAATTAGAAAAATAAATGGAAAAGATTGTTGGATAGAATATCTAAGACACTGTTTTTTCTTAAGTCACAAGTTACATAAACATTTAAAACTCTGCGTGTACAGTCAAATGGTGTCAACTGATGTCACATGAACTGGAACAATGGAAGTTAAAGGGAGTTTAATTTTTTATTGTATTTCTCCCTTATGTTTATGTTTTTCCTCTAGATACTGATCGACTCTGGATTGAGATTAGCATAACTTCTTTACGTTGCTAATGTAAAGTTGGTTGTAAATTTTAAATAAACTATTGCAGTTGCCAAGTGGATCTGTAGTCATGCTAGTTCTTAATATGTGTCCACCTGTGAAATATTGCTCTGATTTCTTTGTTATGTTGTGGAAGCTTGAAGATGTGATACTTGAATTCAAAAATTTACATGCTGAGTTGGAGCTTACACCAACATCTTCCCAATATCAGAAGCTTATTATGTACTGTTGTGAGTTATTTAAGGTATGAACCGATTAGTTACTGATGTTTTAGATATACTCTTTGCAGTGATTGGAGATTTCTTTGTGTAAATAAGTCATTGCATGTTATGGTTGATATCTAAACTTCTCCAATGTACTGATACTTGCAACTTTGCAAATAGGTACATGTTGCACTTGATATGGTTGATCAGATGTTTGAAGCGGGTGTGACGTTAACGTTGGACACATTTAATTCCATACTAGATGCCTGCGATAAAAGCTGTGAGTATAATTTGGTAGGTTGACTTGAATCTTTTATCTTTTTTTTGATGTTTTAGCTCATTAACTTAAGCTATGAGGAGCTGTCGCATAGTTTGGGCTAGGACACATCAATTATCTGAGATTTTACGGTCACAAATGATCCTTGCTGTTCTGATAATTTGCTACTCATGTATATATGGTTACAGTAAACAGTTTTGACGCTCCAAAGCTGAACCTGGATAAAGAATCAAAGCATCCTGGGCAGCACGTTTAGATGAAATACTAATGTACTAGAATAGATTGTGATATCAATCTTTAGGGGCAAAAGATAAGAATTAGTTCTCCTTCTCAAAAGAGAGAAGAATTAGTTTTCATAATCTGCTCGTTGGATCTTTTAACTCTTAGGAACAGCAAAGTTGGAGTCTCCAAATAGGTTAAGTATTAAATAGCAAATCGGCCTAACAAATATTGATATATGTCTTATCAGTAGAAGATCTAAGTTTATGATGTCAAATCCAAATAAAAGGTAAATCTTCATGGCTGTGATAGATTTTCAGCTGAATTTAACCCGTCGGTGTTCTTATATATCTGTTCAAGATTCACTCTAGCCCCTTCTCTTTGTCCTTTCTTCTTTCTCCATTGTCAACTGAATTTTTTGCTGCTTCTTTGATTCAATCACTTTTAGCGGCGAAATACTTCGAGTTGAAATTTACATAAGTAATTTTTCCCGAAGTACCAGAGCATTATATATTTGCAAATTTTCCATTGCATATCTCTTGTATCTTTGATTTATTTCTGGCCGTCACAAATTCAAGTTTTAATGTGTATCCTCATGAATCTTAGGTTCATCGAATATATTCAATGTTACTTCGCCATGGTCTCAAGCCAGATAGCGAGACCTTCAGGATAATGATAAATATGACTGTGAGAGCAAAAGATGTAAGTTTTCTCTTAGGGAATGTATTTGTGTATGGGTATTGAAAGAGTCTCCTAACTACAAGAGCTCAGTGTTCTTTATGTTGTCCTAAATGCAGTTTGAAGGTGCATATGGTATGATCGAAGATTTGAAGAAATTTGACGTGATGCCTACCACTAGCATGTACAATTGCATAATGGCAGGATATTTCCGGGAGGTGGGTACTCCTTTTATCATGTTATCTGCTATGCTTGAGTTGTCATAATTTATCTATGTGCAGAACGACTAACTTCCACTCTCAAACCTATTTATTGCTTCTTGTGGACTTCACTTGACCGTGTCTCTTTCAAAGTACTTATAGAATGTCTTTTTGAATAAAAGGGAAAATACATCAAAGTGTATTGCTCAATTTTAAGTCGCTACACTTGAGAAGTAAGGTTTACCTCTTTAGTGGATCTAGACATAGTAAGAAATCTAGCAAGTTTATCTTAATATTTTCACTAAATTATGTGGGCAAAGTTGTTTGTTTCTCTACAAGAGTTGTGCAACCAGAGCTAGGGGTCGTCTGGTTACTCGTGTTATTGGAAATAATTCCGGATGAATTCTGCGTCAAATGTCAAGTGTTTGGTGATTGTATTTTGTTTGTGTATTGTTATTCAGATGTTTGGTTATCAAATTTTGTTTGCGTATTAATACCCACATTGGTTATGTGCATATTCATATCGTTGTGAATACAATACACATATTAATAATATATGGAGGAAATGATCTTCTATGCTTACAGTTTGAATAGAAGAAAATGGTCCTTCAAAGATCTCCTGTGTTAAATATAGATCTCTTTGTTTTTTTCACTGATCTCTTGTGAAAAGGGTCCTATAACTAAAATAACATTTGTAAAAAAACTACAAATTCAAATTTCCTGTTGTTTTGATATTGGTTAGCTCATAGTCTAATACAGGGTTTTTTTGTAATAGGAGCTAACCTTTACCCTCTTTTGTATTCTTCCTGTAGTTTTGATATTGGTTAGCTCAGTCTGATACATTTTTTTTTTTTTTGGTGGTAACAGGAGCTAACCTTTATCCTCTTTTGTATTCTCTTGCATCTTCTTGATGCCTTTTACATAACACCGTACTACTTCAAAAAAAAAAACTCTTGTTATATCTGCATACAAGCATGTAATGCAGAAACAGTGCTTCTTATCTTATTAATTGTTGCTATTATACTCGTATCTCATTAATTTAATTTTATGTAATGCTTGTACTTCTGGTTTAATAATTCGAAACAAACTGTTTAAAATGGGTCTTCCATGATTAAAAGAGTAATGCAATGTTCATTATTCATTATCTTATCTTATCTTCCTTATCAAAAAAAAAATTATTCATTATCTTATCTTTAAGATACATAATTTAAAATTCTCTTAAAACTGTTCATTATTTTGAGATAATTAAGAATTGATTATTATGAAGTAAAGTTATTATAATTTTATAGTTTTGTTACACACACACACACATGTATATAGTACCAATTATTTTCTTCTTTTATGATAATAAAGCATATAGTTGATACATATATTGGATACCAATTAATTAGGATCAAAGTAGTTATCCGAGTACGGGTACTTATGGGATTTAGAGAGCTCCTAATTTGCTTAAAATTATGTAGTACTGCAATGGGACGAACTTGAATGGACAGGCTGGATATAGATAATTCATATAGTTGACCCCAACTGATTTCAGATCGATGCGTATTGATTGATTATGTTAATAAACCAAATATTTCAGTGGATAAATAATGTAGCAAATTTTCATTAAATTTAAAATATTTCATTGGATAAAATATTATTGGTAGCAAATTTTCAGAAATGTAATACATTTATTATATTATACACCTTATATATTTATCAAGTAAAACATTCAATAGTACAAACTATCTGTTGATTGTTATTCAATACACCCCTGTAAATATAATTTGTTTTGTATAATTGGTCGGCGAACCAAACCACCCTTGCAGAGACATGTCTGGATACTTACTCCCCCAAATTCTTGAATTTGACCAATGTTTCTGTAAATATAATGTCTTGTATAATTGGTCGGGGAACCAAACCACCCTTGCAAAGACATGTCTGGATACTTACTCCCCCAAATTCTTGAATTTGACCAATGTTTGTGCGTCACAGGATTAGAAAACAATCTTTCTTTATGTCCATCCTTCTCTATATTGGGAAGGGAAAATCAAGTGATGCTTCCATCATGATTCATGGTCAATAAGTTATCTTGTGCATGCATTTTAGGTACAGAAATAGCCCTTTTTTGGGTGTGAAAGCCCATCCAATCCACGTGAAGCATACAATTGTTTGATGGCTTTTACTAATATATTGGAATTTTGTTGCATGAATTTCCTTATCGCCGGAAATGATAAATGACTGTATAGTGCTTATTACTCAGCTTTTGACTTTTCCTATTTGCTAACTTTCTGCAGAAAGACATTCATGCTGCATTAAAGGTTCTCAAACAAATGGAAGATGCTAACGTGAAGTCAGACTCTCAGACTTTCAGCTATCTGATAAGCAATTGCACAAGCGGAGATAACATATCTAAGGTCCTTTTGTTTTTCATCTTAGTTCAGTACTCCTTTGTGATAAGTTCTATTATGTGATCTGTGATAAAAGAACCTGCCCAGACTTGGCCAAATTATTTAGCACCCATTTTTGTGGGAATAGGATTATAAATCAGGACTTGCATTTCTCATTTTGGAAATAGCCGTTCTACCTTCACAGGGTAGGGGTAAGGTTGTGTACACACTACCCTCCCTAGATCCCACTTATGGGATTATACTGCGTTTGTTGTTGTATTGTTGTGGGAAAAGGACTATGAATCAGGGCTTGTATTCTCATTTCTCTGGCTGACTAAGTTTGATAATTTGAGTGGATGCATTATTTTCATTGTACTAGCTTATTCAAGATTATGTGCCCTTTCATATTTCTCGTTATTAATAGAAGGTGGTTCAGTAATTGGGAGTAAGGAGGTAGAATGGGGATGATATTCTAACTTCTTACAATGGAAATGATAGAATTGAGATGATGATGTCCTTGATTATAGAAGGAACACCAGCTTATGTTAAGCTTAATTCCAATTTAAGATTATAAAGCTAGTTCAATTCATGTACTATCAGAAGCCGTGCAAGCATATTGACAAATCCTTGGATTCCTTTGCGGACAAGTGTGGAAGGGCCACTGTTGAACTCCTGGGTAGGAAGGAGGATTTGTGGATTGTAGTTTGCCATATTAAAAAATTGAATAAAACTTCAAATTTTATGTTGATATTGCTTTGGAAGAGAAATCTGACTGAAATAAGAAGTTGATAATGAAAGGTGTAGCCTAGAGGTCAATGAAATGGGAGAAGAATCATGAGGTTTCAGGTTCAAATCCCAACGGAGATAAAAAATATTAGGTAATTCTTCCAATCTATCCAAGTCTTGATGGGCAGAGTTGCCTGGTACGTGTGCTGGTGGGAGTTAGCAGGTACTCGATGGAATAGTCAAGGTGTGGGCAAGCTGGCCCAGACACCAGAGTCATAAAAATGAAGAAGTTGATAATTGCCGCATATAAGTGGGATAAACTGTGTATTGCAAATTAACTAGTGCAACGTAAGAAGGTTCTCGTATTGACCCTTATATCAAAAGAGAGGAAGGCCATTAAGGCCTCATTTGTTTTTTTTAAGATTAAGACGTCTAAATGCACATCTGAATATCAAGATGTGTATTAAGATTAAAATGTTTGAATCTGGATAGACATTTGAATGTTAAGATGTGTATTAAAATTTGAATATTAAATGATTAAGATTGTTCGTTTTCAACATCTGAATAAATAGAATTTATCTTTATTTAAAATTAATAAATATAAAATTTAAATAAAATACTAATTTACTTAATGTTTTATCAACAAAATATTTCAGAAAAAGAAATGGTAGTTAGATGGTGGTGATGGCTAACGGTGGTATCTGTAGATGCCCACTAGAGGTGGTGGTTGGTAGTGGTTTTGGTTGATAGTGATGGTTTTAGGTAGTAGCTAGTAGTGATTGGTAGTGGTGATTATGGTTGAGAATGGTGGATGGTAGTAGTTGATAATGGTGGATGGTGGTGGTGGTGGTGGTTGAGGAAGGTGGTGGTAGTTCATAATAGTGGGCACTAGCTCTTATGGTTAATAATGGTGGTGGTGGTGGTTGATGGTGGCAGTTGAGGTGGATGGATGGATGGTTGTGTTAAGGATGATTGTGCTGGTGGCGGTGGTAGTTGATAATTGTGGGGGTGGTGAGTGGTGGTAGTCAATAATTGTGAGGTGCCGGGTGGTGGTAGTCAATAATGATGGCTGTGACGATGATACTTGAGGATGGTGGTGGTCGGTGATGGTGGTTGAGTATGGAGGTGGCGGGTGGTGCATGGTCGTAGTTGATAATGCTGGGTAGTGGCATTAATTAATTGTCAATATGGATAATAACATCTAAATGAAATTAAGTCTTTATTGTAGATCTTAATCGTTCAGGCCTATTCAGACCCATTAAGTAGTTGTGAAATGAAAAGAATAAATACACTTAATAAACAAGATCTGAATGATTCAGTTTCAGACTTAAAAAACAAATAGACTTAACATGTGAAATCTTGAATGATTAAGATTCGGACCTCCATTAAGTGCAAACAAATGAGGCCTGAATGATGTTTAATCCGGATAAAAAATTTAACCATGTTTCGTGAATACATCCATCATCATAGTGCTAGTCTTTCCATTTGATGTAAAAATTGTCCTTTATGTGACTAAAATTCTCTTGAATTGATCTACCATAAAATTATCATAGAATTTTTGTCGGTGGTAACTGGATCCATAAATCTGATTCCTTTATCTAATTTATCGAGGCATAGACTTTTTTGCTATTTTGTTTATTCTTTCCATATTAGCGCAAAGATGCTTATTCTATTATCATTGACTATAAATATGCACAATAACAATTGGTAATTTGAAAATCTGTAGTTTCTTGATGAGATGAAAGATTCTGGAGTTCAATACACAAAGCATGTATATATGGCCCTAATAAATGGATATACAGCGTCTGGACAGTTTAAAGAGGCTAAACAGGTACACGAGTATACCCAGTTCAGTTTCTTGTTTTTACAAGTCTTTGATTGCCATATGTTTCCCTTTTCTGCGTGGTAAATTCTTTATTAGATCCCCGAATTCTTAATAGCTGGTTTTCCCCTTCAAAATTATTTCAGTTGCATGCTTTTCTATATTTATCTATTTATTTAATCTTGTTGAGGTCTCTGGTGGCACATTTTTGGTGGATGCATATGTGAATATTAGGAAATGAGTTTAGTGCATAAAAGATGTAAATTCATTGCTTTCTTCGAAGCTAAGTTGCATCTCAGTGAATTCTCTTGGGGCTTTTTATTTTGTTCCATCGGAAGCTTTCATGTGAAATATATTCTTTGCAGCAAAATTGAATTGCTTTCTAACTGATAAGCCTAATGTAGAGCATTCATGGAAAAGTATTTTCTGTTCCTTTGTCTCCTCGGAAGAGGCCAAACAAAAACATTATTTCTTCTGATGATTTAGAAGTATCAAAATATGTGCAGGTAATCTATGATCGAAGAGTACCTGTAAAAAGCTTCAATGAAATCAGAAGTGCGCTTATTTCAGCTCTTGCATCACATGGACAAATGCTTGATGCCCTTAAAATATATGAAGAAATGAATAAAGCTCAATGCAAGTTGGAGCCAAAAACAATCATATGTCTCATTGTAAGTGCTTTCTTGCACATTTGCTCTTTTCCAAGATCTTATCTTTAAGCACCTTCCGAATTCTTGACACTTTTATTCTTTAAATCATAATTTTGTAGGAACACCTTCAGTCTGAAGGAGAGTTGCATAGATTGCTGCACTTACTTGAGCAATTAGATGGCCTGGATCGTTGGGTTGATGCTTGCTTTAGGGTCATAACATATTGTGTTCAGCACAACCACTTGAGGTATAAAGTCATAACTGTTTCTTGAGAGTTATTGCTGAAATTTGACTCGCTTAAAATTTCCCCCTTTGTGTAATAGATCTGCTGTTGACTTGCTCAAAAAGCTGGTAGATGCATACAAGAACGATGAAGTGGCTAAAGAAGTTCTGTTTGATGAGGTTTTGCTTTTGTTCCTTTTCTCTGCTTTCGGTTGGAAATTATAATTATGTATCATGGATCTTAGTACTTTTAGGGTTCCTGCCGTTGATATACTCTTATCAATCCTTGTGTGCAAAATGGAGTGTCTTGCTCCTCACTGCATATAATATTTTTACTTGTCAAAATTGTTGGCTCTCATTATTTATGGAGCCCTTAATTTAGCTCTGATGTGTTAAATTCTTGTTTGATACTGATTTTTGGTAATCATCGAGCAGGTTTTCTGCCAGATTGCAATAAATGAACCAACAAATTTGCAGTTCGGCTTGGATCTCCTTCAGGCTATTAAGAAAGAGATTGGTGTCCGCCTTTCAAGAAAAAGTCTTGATTTCCTCCTCAGTGCGTGTGTCAATGCCAAGGATTTACAAGCTTGTTCTCTGGTTTGGAAAGAATACAGAACAGCTAGTCTTCCTTACAATGTTTTAAGTTTTGTGAGGTAAATTTCGAATTACTGATATTTCTCAATCTTGTTTGCTTGCCTGAACATTCTGTTCTTTGGAAATTCATGATAGTTACTCATATTCTTTATTTTAATTTCTCTACAGTTGCATCTGTTGAGAAACTATTGAGTCAATCATTCAACTCTAAAGATTTAAATAAGCTTGACTAGTGCATTTTCATATGTTTGTTGCGGTTTTTCCTTCTTGGTTAGAGTGAAATGCAAAGATATCCATCTAATACAACTTAAAGTTAAAGTTGGAAAGAAGTTAGAAAAAAGCATCGAACTCACAAAGCTTCTGAACTACAGATAGGTACATACACTAAATGAATCATTTATATCATTTTCATACAATAGTTATTTTCGCTGATTCTAGGAGTTAAATTGTAACAATTATTCTGACAAAAGCTGCACTTTCCGTATTGGTGACTACCGAAGGATGCAATAATTGATGTATTTTGACCTT
Organism: Nicotiana obtusifolia; assembly: GCA_002018475.1. Taxonomy (NCBI): domain Eukaryota; kingdom Viridiplantae; phylum Streptophyta; class Magnoliopsida; order Solanales; family Solanaceae; genus Nicotiana; species Nicotiana obtusifolia. Next base: position 184,706 of record MCJB01050574.1, read on the forward strand.
ATGTTTGGGCTACTTTTGAGATCACAAATGTTGTTTGTCCTTTTATGTTTTCCTTGTTTGCTCTAATACCCCGCTTGATGCAGGATGTATCAAGCCTTGTTGGCATTAGGGGACTACAAATCTGCCGCTAATATTTTCAATAAAATACCAAGGGATGATATTCACGTTTGCAGTGTACTCCAAGCTTGTCAAGAAACTTATGGAAAGTCTGTTTCCGCAAAGGGGAAAAAGAAGAAAAAGAAATTGGAAAGGATGTGAGATGTGAACAGTGGAGTTCATAGATGATTTAGAAAATTCTTAGGTGTGTATAAATTTTGAACGTGCCATCTCTGTATGAGAATATTCTTTGCAGATCATTTAGTTTATCTATTCCTGCTTGGTACTTCAATTTTTTCCCCTCTCTGTGCTCATTTTTCTTCGTCCTTTTTGGTGCAGCAATTGCTTGTGATCAACTTTTTGCAGATCATGTAGATGTACAACTTTTAGTGCTGAGAACTCATACATTGGGCGTAGAGCTCTATGTTAGTCCAGATTTAGAGTTGCCCAGAGATTCAACATCAAGTTGGAAGTGGATCAAGAGAAATGTGAGACTTATTTTGACGTCTGTTATCATGGATTTATTGCCTATGATCATTTGAAACATTGAAGGGAACTTGCACTGGAACGTGTAAAGGACTAAGAATCAAGTGGGGCAGATGTCTTGTTTCATTTTGCAGAGCACGGAGAGAATCTGAAACATGTGTCCTCCCGAGTTCTTAGTTCTCCCTTTTCCCAAAAAACAAGTTCTCTGTAGAATCATATGTTAATTTGGAAATCAGGTATATGATAGTTTCGTATTTGTAATTGGTCGATGATACACATTTAGCCTTCAAATTTCCTACCTGATATTTTCGATGGTTTAGTAGGCCTTACCTGTATTTTCATTTTGTAGCTAGTCATCTTGTCCGGTGCTAACATTTCAGACCATTTGGTTCAAACCTTATGTTAATGGAGCAATTGTGAAAACACTATTGCCTGTAAGGTATAGACCCTCATGGAGAATAAGAAAACAGGGGATATTGGTCTGCCTGTAGTTTTAAGCAGAATGAGAAATCGTAGCTGGAGTAATGCAAAAGGGGTCAATTGTAGACTGTTGAGTTCTCTGCTTATTTTCATCGTCAAACAAACCTATAAAAAGCAATTGTTCTCTTTTCTCATATCTTCTGAATGAAACAAGTGATTAACAGCTTTGTAATAACATTTCTTTACCGAGTCTTGTTTTGTTCTTTATCAAAATTTATTCATTGCTAATTGTGGCAACTTGAGTACAATATTTATACGTGGATTTGATACTGCAGCCAACTTCTCTCTTTTAAGTCTTTCTTACAAGTAAGGTCTATTCAGTAACCTCATATCTAACTTTCAAGGAGATGCTAGTTTGTTTTTGCAATAGTGATGTCCTGATACCAGATAAATATATGACTTTTTTTCTTTTTTTGGTGAGAAAAAAGTTTACATACCCATGTGTCTAAAACAGTATTTTGTTGATGCAATTGTTCATCCACATTCTCAACCCTCGAGGGAGCATGTTGAGGAGGGGAAAGAGCAAGGGAAAAACTGAGGAAGAAGGTTTTGCTAGTCCAATACTGTAAATTAAACACTTGAATGCACTATAATTCTATAAGAAGTGGTTTCAACCGACTGGCGAAACAATTCTATTTTTAGTCAGTTAATCCAATACAGAAAATTGCTTTTATAATGATTTCTCCATAGAACGATTTCTTGTACTACTTGCTGGTAGTTACTATTACACAACATTAAAGAAGATTTGCGCTTCCCCATTAACGAAATCTTTCAAAAAGAATTAGCAACAAGAATTGCTTGCCTGCAACGTGCCTTAGCTTGTTCAAGTCTTTCATTCAGTGTCTCTTCTTTCACTGCAGCACTAACCATAGCCAAATCCATCTCCATTAACTTCAAGACTCTGGACAATTCTGTCACCATTCTATTTTCAACTTTCCCTTCTTCCCTTAACACTTCTGCTTCTTCTCTGGCTCTTTCTGCCACTATTTCTCCCACCTTAGCCAATAATGCTGTTGACCCAAAATCTCTAGCCATCAACTCCTCCAATTTCTCCAAAAAATCCATTATCACATATCCTACAGGCTTCTCCAAATTAATAGGCTTTGTTCTCTTCCATCCAATCTCAAAGTTTGGCGGATCCTGCTTCACAAGCCCTGTTCTTGATTTTCTATCGCGAATTATCTCTGACTTTCTTCGTTTTTCTATTGGGAATTTCTTTGGGCTGATTGTTGTTTCTGAAGTTGGAGTGGGACCAAGGAAATTGGGGTCTGAAGACTCAGGTGTGGGATTGGAAGTGCATTTGATTGTGAACTGCTTTACATGGATATGATTTGTGAGTGGTTGTGATGTTGGAATTACAGAAATTAGATTTGAGGGAACATGAATTGAAGGGAGAGTGTGGACATGGTGGAGTTGGAGGATATTAGAAGCCATGCTAAACTGCCCAACGAGTTGATAAGGTCTATTTTGTCAAGTGGTGCCGACTGCCGAGCATCTCGTTTGTTACTAGTAGGAGGGGCTAAATATCTTGCTTTTTATTGTTGAAAACTTTAGGTGTTCCATTTTTATTCTTTCAAACGGGTAATATAGTAGAGTATTTTGTTAAAAGGATTTAAATATTATGTACACTGGTAGTTAGTGTAAATTTCTTTCTATTTTTATATCAATTTTGATTAATAAAATTGCAGCAAATATATATGCCGAAGATATAGAAAATTTGTTAATACTTTACTTTAATTGGTTTTAGCAAATTATATACAATAGCTATATATATAAAAAAGTGTTTGTGTCAGGTGAAATTTAACATGTTCTATTGTGTTCCTTCTTTCACACTGTATCCCTTTTGTAGTTTATCACTCTCCCTAATTGCGTAAGCTTCAGCATCATTAGGATTTCTCACATCAAGTAAACTGTAAAAGACAACCCAGGCATAAAGCAAATGTTGCCACAGCAACCAAACCAACCTTAAATATGTTGTATGTTAAATCCATCATTTGAGATAATCTTCAAGCTGATTAAAGGATAATCTCACGAAATTCAATGTATCATTTGACAAAGAATTTCTTATCCCTTAATTCTTAATATTTACTATTCCCTCCGTCCAAATTTATTTGCCCACTATAGTAAAAATAAATGTCCACTTTTACTTGTCCAGTTTCAAAAATCAATGGATAATTTACCACTTTTTCAACTTATGTACAACTAATACAAACATTAGTTACACATCCTATTTGGTATTATCACATGTATAGCTAATACATAGCAAACCATGGTGTTAGCAATACCAAGGATATTAATGCATGCATAAGCTTAGTTAAAGACAATATTGCTCATTCAAATTTTATGCTTGATTAAAATTCTTGTTACATGTTTTTCATTAATGTAAATAAGATACAGGTCGGTAAAATTTACCTTTTCTAATTTGTTTCCACCCTGTTTTCTAGTATTAGATCCTTTCAATTAATCATCCATTTTGTTAAAATATCATTTTTAATAGAAAAAAAATGCTAAAAAATTGCAACTCCTTTTCTAAAAATTAAAATTCTTTTTTCTACAATCGTGGAATTCTTCATCTTTTTCTCGTGTGAGGCCCATTGCTCCATAGACATACCGTCTTGGATCAATATTTGTACAAACTATATAGACCAAATTAATGTAATTATCCCTAAAGAATTTGGAGGTTATGTTAATAAATAAATAATTTAAAAAAAATTATGCAATGCATATAATTTTATTACACCAAACCAAATATGGATAAAAAATAATTTTAGCATGACATAATTACTTATACACTCTATTTAACATTATTGTTGTACAGTACGAAACTACACCTTAATGGTTGAAGAACTTGTATGATTTGGAATTTTCGGTAAGTGATTCTTGACAGTCCATTAAAGATTTACTACTTCCATCCATTAAAAGACGAACGAAGGAAGATAGTGGACACCCAGCGACAGGGTTATAATTGTTGAAAGAAGAAAAGGAAGTGTTCGTGCTGCCTGTCCAGCGGAAACTCAAACACAAAGGCTCACTGACGACTGAGCTGAGGAGTCATGGCGAGGATACCCATAGGGTGCGAGCCGGTGGTGGGATCCTTAACGCCGTCAAAGAAAAAAGAGTACAGAGTCACTAACAGACTCCAAGAAGGCAAACGTCCGTTATACGCCGTCGTCTTCAACTTCATTGACTCTCGCTACTTCAATGTCTTTGCTACCGTCGGCGGAAATCGAGTACTATTCCTCTTCTTCTCTTTTTTGTTTCTCTTATTTTTTTTGGGTGACCTCCTATTTTGTTTTTCTCTGCTCAGCGGTGTAGTTAAACAAGCCCTAATTTTCCTTAAAGCCGAATCTTTTACGAGTAATTGAATACCCAATGGATATATAGAATTCATATAGTTGAATCCCACTAGTTTGGTATTGAAGCTTATTCTGTTGCTGGAAAATTATTTAGGATTTAACTCACGTTCTTCTTTTCCCTTAGGGATGAGAAGTACATGAAAACTAGAGTGTGCTTCGGCCTTTACTACTCGTTGACTGTTATGTGGGAGAAGGTGCAATGTTTAGATAGAAAGGATCAATCTTTTTTCCATCTTGGTCATTTTGCCTATTTGTTAAAACCTCAAGTTCAATAATGCTCTCTATTTTTCATTTCAATTAAATGTGCCAGATGTTGCGCCGCAAGTTACTTTAATGTTGAAGGCTCGAGAATGGAGGACCCCAACCTCCCCCACACATTCATTTTTTAATGCTTAGAAGCAAAAATGTTAAACTCATTGCTGAAACCTTCTTATTTACTTAGGATTGTTATGCCTGCTTTTAGCTCACGCTTACCTTATACACAGTAACTGCTGATTGGTTCTTTTATTTCTCCGTATTTGCAGAGTGCCGCATGTTTTACAGATTGCAAATATTTTCCTATTGCTTTACCTTGCTAATATAACCCCTTTGTTCATGCCAAAGATAATGATTATTAGAATTGCTTGTAATCTAGAAATCTTGTATAATTTCTTATCAACGTGAGAATGATGGAATTATAAAACTTGTTGTATTTCTGTTAAACTTGAGAGTTATGCATGAGGCAATCTTTTATTGCTTAAAATAAATTCAGAATTTGGAGAGGCTGCATGCTTGTGTAAATGAGGTGTCTTTTCTTAGTGTAGATTATGCCATCTGAGAATTTTTAAAAATTAGGGAAACTGAAAGAAGATAAACAATAATAGAAGAATAGGAGTGCTAGCTTCATGATATTTATCCATTGTATGCCTAGTGATAGCTCAGACTCAAGTCTTCAATTTTTCTGTTGGCTTGTCAGGTGACTGTTTACCAATGTCTGGAAGGTGGTGTTATTGCTGTGCTGCAGTCTTATATTGATGAAGATGTAAGAAGTTGCAAGTTCTGTGTTGCTGCATTTATACTTTACATATGTGATTTGTATGCTTAAAAAGCTTTTGGCCTTTCCATGTGCTTTGTAGATCAGAAAGATGAATCCTTTTACACTGTAAGTTGGGCTTGCAATATTGATGGGAGTCCATTCATAGTGGCTGGAGGAATAAATGGAATTCTCCGTGTTATTGATGCTGGCAATGAGAAGATACACAAGGTCTTGTACATGAAACTTTGGCTTGCACGTTTACATGGTTAAAGAAGACTAGCTGCTTGTTTAATTTTAGAGTGAATTTCTGCAAATGATCATAACATCCATCTAATTAATTTTTATCAGACTAGTAATATATTTCTTCTCCTCCTTGATCCAATCCATCTTATTTATTGTGATACAACAACAACAACAACAACGACCTAGTAAAATCCCGGGTCTAGGGAGGTAATGTGTCCGCAGACCTTACCCCTAACCCGAAGAAGTAGAGTGGCTATTTTCGAAAGACCCTCGGCTCAAGAAGACGGAAAAGACGAGAAGAGAACGGAAGGGACAATATATTAGTACCATCAAACAGAAACTAAAAAAATAATAACAACATCATAAGAACTAGAAAATAGTTGAAATGCAATAACAAAATCAGAAAATAAGCCCTGATGCTATGAAATACGAAAGGATAGTGTGAACACAACATTAACCACTAGCAGTCTAAGGCCAACCCTATCGAACTAGCCTCACCTCCGGACTCGGCTACGTTCTAACCTACAATCCTAATGCTCGACCTCCACACCTTTCTAACAAGAGTCCCGTCCTCAGAAATCTGCAGCAACGCCATGTCGTGTTTGATTACCTCTCCCCAATACTTCTTAGGCTGCCCTCTACCTCTTCTCGAACCCGCCAAGGCCAAACTCTCGCACCTCCTCACCGGAGCATTAGGGCTCCTTCTTTGCACGTGCCCGAACTATTTGAGCCTCGCTCATCTTGTCATCAGTAAGAGCCACGCCCACCTTCTCCCGAATAACTTCATTCCTAATCTTATCCATCTTAGTATGCTCAAACATCCATCTCAGCATCCTCATTTATGTCACTTTCATCTTCTGAATATGAGAGTTCTTAACTGGCCAACACTCTGCCCCATATAACATGGCCGATCTAACCACAGTTCTATAGAACTTATCTTTGAGTAACGGTGGCATTTTCTTGTCACACAGCACTCCTGGTGCTAACCTCCATTTTATCCACTCCAACCCAATACGGTGGTGACGTCGTCGTCGATCTCTCCGTTCCCCTGGATAATTGATCCAGGTACTTAAAACTACTTCTCTTGGGGATGACCTGTAATCCAAGCCCCATGTCCATACCCACTTCCCCCGACTTGACGCTGAACTTGCACTCCAGATACTCTGTCTTAGTCCTGCTCAACTTGAAACCCTTAGACTCAAGGGTATGTCTCCAAACCTCCAGCCTGTCGTTAACACCGCCTCGCGTCTCAACAATCAGAACTATGTTGTCAGCGAAAAATATACACCAGGACACCTCCTTTTGAATATGGTGTGTCAGTGCGTCCATCACCAGGGCAAATAAGAACAGGCTGAGCGTATATCCTTGGTATAATCCCATAACAACCGGGAAATGTTCTGAGTCGCCTCCCACTATCCTCCCATTGTGATATAAGCAAGTTAAGTTTTCCTCCCTGATTCAATCCATGTTAAGTGATATCCAGTCAAACAATACAAGTTTGAAAAATGAAGATGCTTTTGAAACTAGTTGCATGTTAACTTAATAGCATATATCTATTCACCTTTTCCCATTTACTTGTTTATGATTGAACAGAGCTTTGTGGGACATGGAGACTCAATAAATGAAATTAGGACTCAAGTCCTGAAACCATCTCTTGTAGTATCTGCCAGCAAAGTATGTACCTTAGTATCCTTCTTTCTGTCTTATTTCTTCTTCCACGAGGAAATTTTATTTCTCTTAAATGGGTTACTTCTTGCACTGTTGCAAGATGCATGTAGAATAAAGATCAATTTTGGAACTGTTTCATATGGCATATTTTAATCATCGAGATTTGGCCAGGATGAATCTGTTCGCTTGTGGAATGTTCATACTGGAATATGCATTTTGATATTTGCTGGTGCTGGGGGTCACCGGAATGAAGTACTCAGTGTGGTAAGTTACTGTATTTACTGCAGTCCCACTCCAACGATGGAGCTGGTTTCACATCTATTGTCAAGAATACTGTGAACTAGGGTTGAGCATATCAGCTGATTTTGATGGTTGTAGGACTTCCATCCTTCTGACATATATCGTATTGCTAGCTGTGGAATGGATAATACTGTTAAGATCTGGTCAATGAAAGGTAAATATGTAGTCATTTTCATTTTCCTATAGATTGTTGAAATGACATATGATATACGACTAAAGGAATATCATCACCTACTAGAACATTGAAAAAGAAAAAAGAATGAGTGATCTCTAGAGGAACAACTTGTGATTGTTTTTGTATTAATATTGTCGTTGATGTGTTCCTGTACTTTTTCCAAATTTGATGATGTCACCTATATTCTCATCCTGGCACGACTTCTGGGACATGCTAAACTAATGGCTTGCACCCCAATGTATAGTATAGAATACGTTGAATTTATTAAGAGATATTTCCATGAGGATATCTTTGTTTCTGTCACAAGTGTGAAAATGATGTCAATAAGTCAAAGATTTGCCTGTTATAAATGCACCAAGAAATGCACCAACTACCTAGAAGGAAATATGAGTCAGCATGCAGTTCTCCTAGACATTGCATATTCTGGTGTTGAGAATGCTTGTCATCTAGACTACTTTACTACCCATATATGGTCATAGGTATCAGCAAATAATCTACTGTTCCTGGTAGGAGGATGCAGAGTTGGTTGTGGATCAGATTGTACTGCATCATCTATTCCATTGATGCTCAGTGGTTTCAAATTTGAAAAATAAATATAACATCAATTTAAGCTAGCAATTCTTTTCTGATGACCTTGTTGCAGAATTCTGGACATATGTAGAGAAATCGTTTACTTGGACTGATCTTCCTTCCAAGTTTCCCACAAAATATGTACAGTTTCCAGTGAGTATTCTTCTTGCAGCTTCTCTCTTCCGCTTTTTTTTTCTTCTGGAAGTTTTATTGGGTAACTTTTGCTTGCTGTAACCCCCTCTTTATCATTTCAGATATTCATCGCATCAGTTCATTCCAACTATGTTGACTGTAACAGATGGCTTGGTGATTTTATCTTGTCCAAGGTGAATAGCATGACCTGCTCATGACCTGAGTTCGTTCTTTCTTTTCTCTAACTGTTCTGCTATATGAATTCTTGATTGGCATTAGCTTCCTTTCCCCATAACAAGAGAGGGAAAATCGCAAAACCTGAGAACCTCTGTAAAATCAAAGACTAGCTTGAATTACTTTTTTTTAACCTCCGAGATGTCTGCCTCAAGTTGGAAATGACATTTTAATCGTTTGATGATATCTTCTCTTTTTTTTATATATAGTTGTCATATTTTTACCTGTGCTGATCCATTAAATTTGTCGGAACTCAGAGTGTTGATAATGAAATTGTATTATGGGAACCAAAGATGAAAGAACAGTCTCCTGGAGAGGTTAGAAATCATGATCCTGGAATCTCTTTTTGATAACTATATTAAACATTGACACTAAACTTCCTCATGTATATTGCTCTAATTTTAGGGTACAGTTGACATCCTTCAAAAGTATCCTGTCCCAGAGTGTGATATTTGGTTCATCAAGTTTTCATGTGATTTCCACTACAAAGCAGCAGCTATAGGTAATACGAAGTGTTAATCAAAATATTGCATGTCCCGACTTAATGAGCGTTTGTCATCATTGTTTCTACTAATGAATTTACTGCTTGTGCAACACCATGTTGTTGCTGAGGTTGGTGATTAGTAACTTGTGACCATCTGGAATCAAGATTATGAAAATTTGAGAATAAGATACAACGTGAAAACTACAGATGCGCGGTCTGCATGCATGCTATGTTTCTTCTTGCAAGTTTCCTTCCAAGCTTGTACTGGAATGAACCCTTTGACCTTACATCTAACAGGGAATAGGGAAGGCAAGATCTTTGTCTGGGAACTACAAACCAGTCCACCAGCTATGATAGCAAGGTTGATCTCCATCCATGCACCCCAACCTAGTTTCTGATCCTTCTCATTTATGATTTGGATTTCAAGTGTTTGTGCTTCTTTTTGCAGGTTATCTCATGTTCAATCTAAATCTCCAATTAGACAGACTGCCATGTCTTTTGATGGGAGGTTAAGATCCAAGAACACTTTAATTGCTTCTTCTGTATGTTTTTTTTTTTTTTGGCAATCTGTGCACTAATTAATCGATGTCTTTTTTCTTCAGCACCGTACTTAGCTGCTGTGAAGATGGGACTATATGGCGCTGGGATGTGGTAGCAACTTCTTGAGCTTTTCATTAGGGGTTTGAGCAGGACATTTGTCTCAATGTTTCAATTCACAGCAGCTGCCAAAGATATCCGACAGTGATGGGAGACTTTGATTGAATATGGTACTTGAAGGATCCAGAAATTATCTAGCATGCAAGCAAACCTGCCAAATGCTACTTAAGTTTATCTCTAACCTCTTTCTTGTGAAACTAACTTAATGTACTAGCGAATTAACTTGTACTTTTACTGCTGAAGATGCATGTAGTTAATTTTGGTAGTGGCAAAAATCCAGTGTAGCCTTGAGTGGAAAGTTCTGAGATTTGTTTGCTAATTAGGTGATACTAGTCTTAGTTTGTTGTCTGAATTGGCGCTCTCGTCTGATCGACTTTTTCCAGTTTTTCACTCTGACGCGTTGCTAAAAGAAATTTTAGAAGTCGCATCTAAGTTTACGTATGTACTAGACATATTTGTATCGGCTCACTCCTGCTTAATGGGCTAGCTTTAAGGTAGGACACCAACCGTACTTATGATGTGTGAATATGATGGGCTTACAAATTGAAAATCTTTACTTGTCTCGCGCAGGTTGTCCCGTTCATTAAAGAATGACTTCACTCTTTAATGATGAAAATCCAAGTTATTGCAGCAAAGGGGGTCCCAGGATTTTGGTCTATTGGTAAAAGTGCATATTATGCGTACATTAGATGCAAGTCATGATCTTGAACTCTATCATAGACAATAACTTTAAAGATGGAATCATTATCCATCGAATGTCGAACTGTATGGCACGATTATCCAAAATAAAATTACTGTAGCAAAGGAAAATCAATCTGTATATCACTGACTCGGGCATTTCTCGATTACCTAAAACAAAATTATTGTAGCAAAGGAAAATCAATGATGCTCAATGTGGCCAACATAATGATCTTGCATTTACTGATGGCAAAATACAACAATAAAATATAAAGAGACCCTTATATAAGTGGGTGATGAATTTGATCATACATCAATACAAAATTTTCTATGCAACTGCGGCTTCATTTTTTACATTTTCTCGGTGCTACATGCTCAACATATTTTGGATAGTACATATCTACAACAAAGAATGGCTAACCTGTATGAAACTAAACTATAGAAAAACAACATACTATAGAGAGAACTTTGGGAGAGGAGAATCGAATCAAACTTGAGTTCGCAATCGCATCAATAGTTTCTGCATATTCTCCAGTTTCTGACTCAGCTCTTTAAAATCATCGACAGAAGATGTAGTACTACCTAGTTCAACACTTAGAGCAGCACATTTGGTCTGTGATTCCTTGATTAACTCTTCAACAGAAGCTACTGTTGACTCTATACATGAGTTCCGGCTTCCACCAGTTAAATTTGACGACGGACTTAGTCCTATACTACTGCTGCTACTATCCCTGCTGAGTTTTTCAGGGGTAAATATTCTATCGAAGCTTTCATTTCCTGCAAGAATTCATTGGTCCAAGTCACTAAATCATCAACCAAAAAACAAAGCATCAGAACAATTAATCTGACAAGTCCAAAACAAGGCCATGAGATAGCATCATTTACTAAATGTCTAATATGCGCTATCCTACAAACATGGCCTTGCTCTTCGTTGAAGGGAACTTTTTGGAGCCGAGCTCAGCTATCTTATGGCAGAGACTACTATTTTAGCAATTATACAGATAAGTGCTACTGATTCAGTAAACTTACGACATTTAGGTTTAGAATCTCAGACTACAGAATGAAGAGATATATGGTGAAAACAAAGTTTCAAATAAGATGCAAAACTTACCTAAGTTACTGAGTTGACGGATTGCTCCTGGGCCAATAGAACCTTCTAACTTAAGTACCCGCAGGATTCCAGCGGCAATCCGACCCATAGAGTCAACCTCAGACTTGCACAAGAAAGCAAGGTACTGGAGCTCAGCCTTCGTCACCACTGCCTCAATCTGCCAAATACAACATACTTAATACATAGACAGAGCAGGGAGATAGAAATCAAAGGACAAACTCAAAAAATCTTCGTACCGGCTGTTTGACAGAGAATTTCAACTTTTCGACAATCCACTTTCCCATTCCATCATCAATATTGTCTTCGGCATTCACTATGTCTACTTCGACGTTCATACCACCAAATGTCTCAGCAGTCTCTTTAATATGTCCTGTTGGACTAACATCTCGCAGGATACTCTGTCGAAAGCGCGGTTTTAAGATCTGCAGACCTTCCACACCAACCTGCAGCAGTCCCTAGACTTGTTACTTGTCTAAAAAAGCTCCATGAATTGAAAATGATTGTGAAAAAGAGAACAACAGCAATTAGTTATTTGCATAAAAACCAAGGTAACATAGTAATCTGTTCATGTGCTCACCTCAAGAGACCAGGGCCACAACTGACAAAAGTAACCCAAACATTTAAAAAAAAAAAATACTAAGAAGTATTTGGAACCTCTGAAGCTATAAAGATAGGTGCAAAACTATGAAATAATTACTGCCATGTTTCTTGTCTAAGCATTGTTTTAGAGCTACTGTCAAAAATCTCAACATGCAATAACTGCTGAAAACAATAGCTACCCTGCAAGATATAAAGTACCTTATAACACGAGTCAAGTTTTATCAATTTCCACCGAGGCAAATACATTGCACAATAAGAATAAAAGGCTTACAGTAATCAACTCGAGGGGGTATCTTTTCTTGCCAGACAATTTTCTGCTGCCATCTGTTACATGCTTAGAGCTGCTTGCTTTGACACAAATGTTGTGGAAAGTTGTGTGCCAACACCTCTCTTCTCTGATGGATTCTTCATGATCACAGAACCACCACTTTTCTCCTGCTTCTTGTGCACCTTCCAGAGCAAATAACCAATCTTTGAATTCAATGGATATGTCCACATCATCAGGTGTTTCCAACTGTAATCTTCCAGTGTCCTTTCCATCTGGAAAGAAGAAAAGTATGAAGAAATGAGATGACCATCGAACAAAAAGATCACAAGCAAAGTTAATCACTGAACTCATAAACAACAAAGAAAATGAATACTCATCTATCCCGAATTGCCTGTGCCTAATTTGTTAGTTGTTCAAAAACATTGCCCACTTTACTTAACGGGGAAGTTTTAACACATTCAGAATAAGACAGATTTGTGGACTATACTCTTTTACATATCATTTTTTCCTCTAATTTATTCTTTTTAAGCATAAAATTCAAACTATGGGTCCACATGTTTCCTCGCAAGTACTAAGAAGCTCATATTTTCAACTCTTCTCTTAATGATCACGCCAAACCAAAAGTGCACAACCGAGTTCGGGTGGCAGGAGTATATAACATCATAAGTTGAAGAGTCTAACCGTCTTCAAGCTCATTGATGGTAGGAGGTGTTGCTTTCAAAAGTTTAGACAAAGGCCCAGCAGACAAATGCTCCAAACCTTTAGTAAGCCCCTCCCCAGGACCACCATCTGGCCCAAGAATTCCAAACCTGTGAAGTAAGGCTTCTGTGTAATTCATTCCTCCCCCAAGGCGGACACCAGCGATACAAGCTGAAACATTTAGACTGTGACACTCCATGTCCTGTGTTTTATATGGAATCACCTGTACCATTTTTATGTCCAAGAAGGGAACTAAAACAAGGTTGCCATTTGATTGATTGATCTTCCTGTTTTGCACCCAAAAGACAGATCTAAGTTGACATCCATTCCCCATCAACCGGCCATTTTGGTTTGAAGTCCACGCCAAGCCGTTCTCACATGGCAAGCTACTCAGAGTGTCTGCACAATCAACTTCAACACTTTCCCAAAGCAAACTTGATGAAATGGCTATAGCACCACCCAAGGTTCTGTGAGTAACTTTGACGGACAGCTCTTTGCCTATAAATTGAACCAAAGGCATTCCTGAAATGTCAGTGGAAGAAGACTCCAAAAATCTTAGTCGCAGATCATTCACTGCTAAACTTACAGCAGTATCACCGGGAACTTTTTCACCTAATGATCCACCTGATGATTTTTGACTCACTTCCTCGTGTGAATTGATCCTCCCAACTACTGCCATCTTTTCGCTTATCCTCCCAAAGTATGTGTAAAAATCTAGGACAAAAAATAATTGCTCAACCGAAGTGTTGGATAAGTACTGCTGACAGGCAACTCCCACTCTGACAATTCCTCCAGGGGGTGGGACATTTGTTAAAGGGCTTCCATCTGCAGTAGCCATAGCTATTTCAAGGCAAGCACCTTTCAGCTCAACACATCTCCATAAATTTGAAGATAATGTAAGAGAATTATGGAGTCCAGTTGCATCATTACATGTTTGTAGAGATAAACTAATGACTGAAGCACCAGCACTCATTTTCTTCTGGCTACCATCAATTGGTTGATCTTCCCATAGACAGAAGCATGCCGGATCCTTCTCGAGGTGTAGTAGCCCGAGATTAAGAGCAGGTGACTCAGAAAGGACGAAATCTTCAATATGAAGTCTTGCCCCACCAAACAAACTCTGACAAGTGTTATTTTCATCTGAAACAGTATGATTTGGTGTTCCCATGTCTAATGGGACAGTAATATCTATCCCCTTAAGATTGAATGTAAGGGAGTTAATAGAGAAATCTGATAGAACTACTCCAGGATTCACTACAATTCCATCTGCTAAAAAGGAACATATCCTCAAACATGATTCTTCCTGAAGATGAAGCTGGCAACCAATCAAGAACAACATAAGCTCATCAGGTAGTCAAAACTCAAAAGAAAAAGACAATATGAGGTTGTTATCTAGAATAGTATATGAATACCATAAGGGGCTGACAATTGATAACTGTGGTAGAAGCAAGAATTGGTGGAGATGGTGAAGGCTTGAGCTGAAGAGAATGGAGAGAAATCAGGGGGACCCCAGCACTGAAGTTCCCCTGCTGGTCCCCTAGAGGATATATGGGAGGACAAAAATCTTTACCTGGATTAAGCAACAAGAGAAATACGTCAAATTCAACCATATTCTAGACTAAGCTTTCTATCCAGACATAACGTATTTCCTCAAAAATTGATTACGGTACCAAATTCTGGAATGTCCAAAACATCATCAGTATCCGCCAGCTCTGATGGCTGCACCAAGGTGCATGGAGGGCGTGAAAATGTATCCCTGCATTTCAAGCAATTGGTGCACTTAGAACGTGCTATGAAAATTAAATTCAACTCTTAACTTCCAGCAAAAGAATTTTTCAGGGACGACTTTGTATCCACTTAACCTGACTAAATTAGAGTTTACTTTTTTCCAGCAAAAGGTAAAATTATTTTTGAGAGCCTGGGTTGCTTATTCCTCTTGCCATAAGGGTAAGATAAGAACTGCTAAAACTTACTGCATGAACTCCAGACACTAGATATATTTTAGGAATAGAACAAAGAGAAACCACATTTACCCTGTCGTGTTGAGGGTCAAACCCAACAGTATTTGATGAACACAAATGGTCCAAATACAAAAACATTTTAACAAAGCAGTTAGCTTAGGGCTGTATTGTGGGCCAGGCCTAGCTCGGGACTGAGCCGGGCCCGCGGGTCAAACGGGCCGGTCTCTAGTGGTGCAAAAGCCCATAGCGGGCCGGTCCTGACCAAATAGCTCGTGAGCCCGGGACCGTTTAGCCCGGAACCAGCAGGCGGGCCTGGGCTGGTTCAACTGGGCCAAACGGGCCCAACGGCTTTTTTTTTTTAAAAAGAAATTTATTTTTTTTTAAAAGGGCCAACAGTCAGATTTTTAAAATCTAGCCGTTGGCCTTTAATTTTCAGCCGTTTGGAAGTTTAAAAAATAGCCATTTGGCCCCCAAACTCTATTTTAACCCCAAACTTCTTATAAATACACTTTTTCCCTATTCTCAACTATAAATACCCCCTCATTCTTTCATTTTTACTCACAAATTCATCAATCTCTCTCAATCTCTCTCTAATTTTCTTCCATAATTGCTTACTTTATTATTGCAATTTCGTGAAAAATTGTGAAGTTGGTGAATTGAAGTATTCAAGTCTTCAACGATATTCAATTTTCAAGAAGTTGTTCGTCAATTCGGTAAACTCGTTCCAACTCTTAGTTTTAATATTATAGTATTGTTTGTTTTATTTAGTATAATTATAATTAATATGAACTTTTCTTTGAAAAAAATATTTGGTGGTAAGGGTAAGGAAAATCTAAAATTGGTGAATCTAGTCGCCAAGCTACTACTCCTCCCCTGTTACCCGTCCTCCTCCACCTATTATTCTTGATAGTGATAACCCTTGTTTTCAATTTTCCGATAGTCAATTTTGCCATGATGTTGCACCAGGTCAACAATTAGATGAAGAAGTTATGAATGCTCTTTATCCTAATCAAACTATCTTTGAAAATGATGAGAAAAATGATGATTTAGATGAAACGCAGCCGGATTTAGATGATACACCTACTAGTCCTGTTAATAACCCAACTGATGCCCCGCCTGACCCTCCTGTAGTAACCCCTACTTTTAATAGAAAACCTTCTAAACGGCCCGAAACATCTCTTGTTTGGCACTTTTTTACTCAACTAAGAGAACAAAATAAGGCTAAGTGTAAAACTTGTGGGTCTTTGATGGCTCATAAATATACTGGCAACCGAAGCGGTACGGGTAGTTTGACTAGACACATATTGAAACACCCTAGAGATAAAGCTAGATATTTACAAATGAAAGCTGCGGAAGAGGGGACAAGGGTAGATACTACGGTTCACCCTAGTACAGGTTCAAATCTAGTTCAACCGGGAATTAACACTGTTACTGGTGGCATTTTATATTATGGTCCAAATAAAGATCGTGAAGAATTGGCAAAAATGGTTACTGTTATGTGCTTACCCTATAGTTTTCCTTCTAACCCTTATTTTGTGCATTATATTAGAAGAGTTTATAATCCTACTTATAAAGGATGGCCTCGCACAACCGTAAAGAGCGATATTTATAAATATAAACATGAATATGAACAATATTTGCACTATTTATTTACTCATATAGATTGTCGCATTGCTATTACTACTGATATTGGTAGAAGTGGTAATGACTGTGATTATCTAACTATTATAAGTCATTGGATAGATGAGGAGGGGATAATGCAAAAGCGCATTATTGCTTATAGAATAATTAATTCACGCCACACAGGTAAGTTTATTGCTAACACAGTTGCAGATATTTGTAGATATTTTTGCATTAGAGATAAAATAATGTCGGTTTCAATGGATAATGCTTCTAGTAACACTAATGCTATAGGCTTGCTTACAAGTATACTAAATCCTGCATTTAGTAATATTTTTCATGTTAGATGTATTTGTCATATTTACTATTTAATCGTCGGTGATGGTATGAAAGTTTTAAATGTAGAAATTGAAAAGGTTAAAATGGCTCTTAATTGGCTTTTATTCAAACCGTAGAAGTAGACTTAGAGACTATTTTAAAAAATGTGATGAATTTGGCCTTAGAGAAAGAAAGGTTCCTAAACCTTGTCCGACTAGATGGAATTACATGTTTGAAAGTTTAGTTGTTGCATATGAATATAGAAACCCAATAAGCGCAACGTATAATGCTCGTGTAGGTGATGAAGATGATGATGATGAGCACCTTACAAATCAAGATTGGACTAATGTTAAAATGCTTGTAGACTTTTTAGAACAATTCATGTTGCTACAAATGAATTATCTGGGCAATATTATCCTGCTATTTCTAACTGTTTAGTTTATATTGCAGCACTTGCAGATTTATTTACTCAATTTTCAGAGGGTGGGGTAATTTATCAACAAGCTATTAATTCTATGAAAGATAAGTTTAAAAAATATTTTTTCCCTATCCCCCTATTTTTTGTGTTGCTGCAGTGTTAAATCCTACAATAAAATTAGGAGGTCCTCACTTTTGGTATTCAAAAATTTGTAACGCTTTATCACTTTCAGCTGAGGAATTTGCTACACTTGGAGATGCAAAAGCCTCAATTAAAATAAATGCTCAAACAATTTATAATGCTTATCAACTTGCCTTAGATCATGCTAGACCAAATATTTCAACTCCTACTTCGTCTAGTTCGCAATCATCTAAAAGAACTGCAGGCCTAAAAGCCCTTAGTTCTTGGATGGAGTTCAGGGGTTCTCAAGGTGATAATATTGGTGATAGTTCACAACTAAATGAGCTTCAAATTTATTCGTCGCAGGGACTTAAATCACAGAATCCCAACGGCTCCTTCGATGTTTTGGAATGGTGGAAGGACAAACAAACATACTATCCGGTTCTTTCAAGGATGGCTCGAAATATTTCAAGTGTTCAAGCTTCAACAATGGCATCGGAGAGCGCTTTCAGTCAAGCGAGACTTCTAATCGGTGATCATAGAGCGTCTATGAGGGAGAGCTTGGAAAAATCAGTACTCTTCAGAGATTGGATCCGTTCGGAAAGAAGAAATTTTGGACTTGCAGAATCACAACCGGAGATAGACGAAGCTTATGAAGAAATGCTAGCGGAACTTGCGCAGGATGCTGCTTCGCCCGGAAGCGGTGATGAACAAGCTTCTTTTCCACCACCACCAACGGAAATTCCTCCGGACCTTGAAGGATTTATGAGATTTGTTAGAAATAATACATAGACTAATATGTAACTTGTATTTTGGCACATCTTCCTTAGTTTTTTTTTCTTTTAATGGTGATATTAGTACCTTGTTGTGCTCATTCCATTGGGGGGAGGAAGACTAAGAAAGATATTGTCATTTTTTGTTAATGTCGTAATAATAAAAATTATAAGAAATTCCCTTGAATATTTCTTTGCAATTTATTTTGTGTTTAAATTTGATATAGTATATATATTATATATCTAATACATATAAGTTATATATAAGGCACCATATATATATATATATATATATATATATATATATCTAATACATATAGACTATATATAAATGTATTAGATACCAATACATATAAACTATATATAAATATATATAGAGTATATATAATATATATATAAGCTATATATTATATAAGGCAAAATATAATTATATATATATACATATATAGTTTACAAGAAATTTTTCTAGATAAAAAAAAAAATAAAAAAAATAGTCCGGAGCGAAAAAGCCCGTTGAGGCACGTTAGGCCTGCTGGCCCGCCCCATTTAGCCCGGGACCATCTGGGCTTAGGACCGCAGTGGGCCGGTTCCACTCATTTGGCCCGTTAGGCCCGGGACCGTTTGACCCAGGACCGCCTCAGTCCGGACCGCCTAAGCCCAGGCCCGTTTGGCCCATTTAGGCACGGACCACAATACAGCCCTAAGTTAGCTTGCTCAGAGAATCAACACATTGAGCAGTAAGGTGAAGCTAGTTCAGATTCATTAACTCTCCATGAAGTACAAAACATAATACGAGATAGTTTTAGTGAATTGAGCCTCCTACCCTCGCAGTCATTCACAAGGCAAACTGTCCATATTTAAAACTAGCATAATTCAAGCTATAGCTATAATGCCAACAGCATTTACAATCACACTTAATTAATTCAACTCTTGTATGACTATGAAGGTAAAATTTCTCTCAAGACATCTCTGAGTCTCATGAACTAATGTTAAGCTTAGAAAAATGGAGTTACCAGAGTCCTATATATAGAATGCATAACATTCAAAGAAAACACGGTTATTTGGTTGCAACTACTGATAAACAATAAAATCTTATTGCAGAATTAAGCTAAAGTTGCAGCCAATGATTTTTTGCAAATGTGTAGCATGTGAATTTGTGTGAAGTGATGACAGACTCGTGGAAACTTGCCTTAAGAAGACTCCCCCTATCATAAGACGAGTCAAGCATTTTGCACTTTCTCCACCTGAGATACTTCCCTACAGAAGGGAAAATCCAATATAAAGGCCCTAACAACAAACCAAGTAAAAAGAACAGCTGGTTCCACCAACATAAAATGTGTTGCATTCTTTCATGAATGATTATAAAAGATAAGATTTATTTTATTTTTGAAAATAAGAAGCTATACCCGAGAAAAGATTAAAGACTGCATCAACAGTTCAAGCTGAAATTCTGCAAAGCAAACTGACACATATTAGTGGAATTTTGAAAGAAATAGAAACCTTACAGAATGATTACAATATCCTCCATGTAGATAAATGAGTTCGCAGAGAAGGCAAGCATAACATCCAATAATAGATCTTCAAATAAACATATTGTATCCCAATCAATTTGAATATTATATATTGCTTGAGGGGTAGCTGATAGTTGATGCACTGAACTGATTGAAGCATTACTTTTTTCAGCTGTCTTCTAGCAAAGAATAGGAAACCGCTAAGTGACCCAAAAATTCTTTGAAGTGAACTCATGCACAAGATGTAACAATCTGTCTCCATGAACCGAAATTCAGTGTTTTCAAAAGGAAAAAGTAGAAAAAACCAGATGTTCGTCGGTGGTTTGAGCACAATCAAATGGTACAGGGGGAGGCTGTCTGTTAGTGTTTGGAGTAGCAAGTTATACATAGGCAATGATGGGTGAATATTTAAGGGCAGATAGTTACAGAATCACTCGGGAATAACCATTTGAGGACCGGAAGTGGAGGAGGTTGAAGTATTTCTATACAAATATATGATAGGCCACTCGGGAGGACAAGATGGTATTTGTGGGGGTTT